>BQNB010060191.1:0-26742 GCA_026074375.1 Tanacetum coccineum
ATACTTTATAATCCTGTGATACCTACTATAAAATCATGAATACAAGTGTTATGCTAAACTATATGCTATCCTGATATATGATTGCCTAGGTACATGGAAATATCTCTTTGGGTAGTATCTCCCAATATTTATTTGGGTAATATCTCCCAATATCTCTTATATACCTCTTTGGGTAATATCTCCCAATATCTCTTTGGGTAATATCTCCCAATATCTCTTTAATATCTCTTTGGGTAATATCTCCCAATATCTCTTTAATATCTCTTTGGGTAATACCTCCCAATATCTCTTTAATATCTCTTATGTTATTCATGAGTTTAGGGTAATAATACTGTTCTCCATGATAATACTGTTCTCCATAATAATACTGTTCTCCATGATAATACTGTTCTCCATAATAATACTGTTCTCCATGATAATACTGTTCTCCATGATAATAATGTTCTCCATGATAATTATCCATGTAATACCAGTTTTTACACTATAACTTGTATTCAACTATTATATTTCAAACCTATGAATTTCACTCAACCTTTGTGTTGACTTTTTAGCATGTTTATCTCAGGTAATTGAGCAAGTTGCGGTACGGAGTGGCATGGACTCGAAGGTGGCTGAACTGTTATCATTCAAACATGAAGTTTTAGATTTTGGGACCTGCATTTTGTAAAAACTCTGATTATAATGAATGATAACTAAATTTTTCCAACAACGTCTCTTTTAAAGTTGTTTTCTATGATTATGATTGTTGTATCCAGAAGTAATACCCCAGATTATCTTTCGCTGCTATATTGTAAAAATGGGGGTATTACATCTTGTTTGTCATCATGTTTGTTCATAATTCTGAGCATAATTCTCTTATTAATTCTGATCAAGATGATGATATTCATGATCCTATTACTAGAATAAGTAAATTAAATATTAGTGAACCATTACACTTGCATCCTAATGATTCTACTGCTCTAACTGTTGTTTCAATAAAACTAAAAGGAACTGAAAATTATCAAGTATGGTCATGTGCTATGCTTTTGGCTTTAGAAGGAAAAAACAAGATTGGTTTTATTGATGGTTCTTGTAAAAGATCTAATACAGATGAGGTTCTTGGTAAATAGTAGGATATGGTGAATACAATTGTTTTGGGTTGGATCTTGAATTCAATATCTGAGAAACTTTTCTTGGGTCAATTTTTTTCAAAAAGGGCTAAACATGTTTAGGAGGAATTAAAAGAAACTTATAACAAGGTTGATGGATCAATAATGTTTGGTTTACATAATCAAACTAATAGTCTTAAACAAAATGGCTCTTCTATTGCTGATTATTATCATAGGTTGAATGCTTTATGGAAACAGTATGATGCTATGATTGAGTTGCCTAAATGTGTTTGTAATGCTTCTGAAGGTTTTAAGAAACATAATCAGTTGTTGAAATTAATGCAATTTTTATGGGCTTAGATGATTCTTATATGTAAATTAGAAGCTCTATATTGTCTAAAAAGACTTTGCCTGATGTGATAAGTGCTTATGCTACCATTTCTAGTGTGGAGTCTCACAGAGTTGCTGTTGGTAGTATAGTTGGTTCCTCTCAAAGGAACCAGGCTTATGCTTTTGTGTCTAATGCGCCTAATAGCCAAAATTTTCAGAGAAATAATCAGAATTTTAGTACTGGACCTTCAAGACCTAATAATATGAATAATAATAGATAAGGTGGGGGTTCTGGTTTGAATAATAACAGGCAAGGTAGGGTTCTGATTTGGTGTGTGAAAATTATGGTTTTAATGGTCATACTATTGATAGATGTTTTAAAATCATTGGATACCCTGCTGATTTTGGAAAGAAAAAGTCTGGTCAAAATTTTAAGAAACAAAGTGTTTCTAATAATAATTATGTTGAGAAAAGTTTATCTTCTGGATTTACAGATGAACACATGGCTACTCTTATCTCTCTCATCAATGACAATAAAGTTGGAAAAAATATGTAGGCCAATATGACAAGTACTTATTTTAATAATAGTTCTATATTTCATAAAAAAATTGAGAATTTTTTTTGTTCTAATACTAATTTTAAACCTAAACATGTTAGTAATGGAAAAATTGTTGATTCAGGGGCAAACCAGCATATGACTTACACTGATAAAGAATTAGATAATGTTCTTGACATTTCCCATCTTAAAATTAAAGTAGGTCATCCTAATGGGACTGAGGACTTTATTTCTAAGATTGGAAATCTCAGATTATCTAATGGTTTAACTTTGTATGATGTGATGATTATACCTGAATATTGTGTCACTTTGATTTCTGTTCATAAATTGGTTAAAGAGAATAAGGTTATTGTTGTCTTTGATGAGAATAGATGTTATTTCTTGAATCAGGATTTGAATCTGAATTTTTTTTGGGGGATTGGTGAACAATATAAAGGGTTTTACTACTATAATGATAAAGGTATTAAAAGTAATACTAGTACCCTTAGATTTCAGTGTATTCTATCTCAGCAAGATTGGCACTGCAGACTTGGCCATCCTGCAAACCTTGTTCTAAATGTTCTTAAAGATTCCCTAAATATTGATAAAAAGGATAATACTGTTTGTTGTGAAATTTGTCAAAGGGCTAAACAAACTAGAGAACCTTTTCCTTTAAGTGATCATAAATCAAAAAGTTTGGGTGATCTTGTTCATTTAGATTTATAGAGGCCTTATAAGGTGACTAGTTCTAAGGGGTTTAGGTTTTTCTTGACTGTTGTGGATGATTACACTAGAGCAGTTTGGATATACGTGATTAAATCGAAAGATGAGGTTCCCCACTTCATAACTGTTTTCCATAATTTGATTGAAAATCAATTTAAAAGGAAAATTAAAGTTTTTAGAAGTGATAATGGTACTAAGTTTGTTAATTAATCTGTAACTAAACTGTGTTCTGATAAAGGGATTATTCATCAAAGTTCTTGTGTGTATACTCCATAACAAAATGGAAATGCTGAGAGGAAACATAGGCCTCTTTTAAATGTTGCTAGATCCCTCATGTTTCAGGGGGAATACCTTTAAAGATGGGGACTGAGTATATTCTAACAGCTACTTATCTTATTAACAGACTCCCTTCTTCTGTGTTAAATGGAAAGTCTCCATATGAAATGATATATAAAAAATGTCCTACTCTCTCTCACTTAAGAGTGTTTGGTTGCTTGTGTTTTGCTACTATTGTCAATAATAATGACAAGTTTAGTAGCAGATCTGAGAAATGTGTTATGATAGGATATTCTAATTTTAAAAAAGGATATAGGTTATACAGTCTTGATAAGCATCGGTTCATTTTTTGTAGAGATGTTATGTTTTTTGAGAATATATTTCCTTTAAAGGATTCTAAAGTTGAAAAAAATGATTTTGCAAATGTTTTTCAAGATGTTAATCATATAAACATTTTTGATATTGAATATCCCGAGATATCCAATGATGATGAGAGAGTAGCTAATGATCTGAATAAAGGTAAGAGTGATAGTAGCAGCTCTTCTGTGTCTGGTAGCAATATCAACACTGCTGATTTCCCAGTTGATTCTGAATATGATGCTGATAGCAGTGATGATTTAGTTGCTACTCAAAATGAAGAGGTTGCCACACTTGAAAAAAATGTTTTTTCTGAGGGTAATTTGGATCAAAATCTAAGCTCATCTCAAGGTGTTCAAAATGTTAGAAGGTCTTCAAGACAAAGTGTTTTTCCAAAGAATTATAATGATTTTGTTGTTGAATCAAAAGTTAAATATGGTCTTGAGAAATATGATGGTTATTCAAAACTGAATTATGAAATTATTTATTTTGTAACTCAACTTAATAAAACCAGAGAACCTAAAACTTATTTTGAAGCTTCTAAGTATTCTCACTGGACAGATGCTATGAATCAAGAAATGGATGCTTTGCTTAGAAATGGCACTTGGTAATTGGTTGATTTACCTGAAGGTAGAAAAGCTATTAGAAGTAAATAGATCTGTAAGATCAAGTTCAGGTTTAGTGGTAAGATAGATAGATATAAAGCTAGATTGGTTGCTCAAGGTTTTGGGCAAAAGGAAGGAATTGACTATGAGGAGACTTTCTCTCCGGTGGTTAAAATGGTAACTGTTAGGTGTTTATTGAATATTGATGTGTCTATGTCTTGGCCTGTTTTCCAACTTGATGTGAATAATGCCTTCTTTTATGGTGATTTAAAAGAGGTTGTTTTTATGAAACCACCAGAAGGATATTTTACTTCTGATAATAAGGTTTGCAGGCTTAAAAAGTCTTTATATGGTTTAAAACAGGCTCCTAGATAGTGGAATGCAAAGTTGACTTCTACTTTGATTGAAAATGGGTTTAGTCAGAGTAAATCTGATTATTCTTTATATACTAAGTCTGATAAGGCGGTGTTTCTTGCCTTGTTGGTTTATGTGGATGATATTATCATTACTGGTAATAGTGTTTCTGACATTGAGAAGTTTAAAGTGTTTTTTAAGTCTAAATTTATGATTAAAGACTTAGGTAAACTTAAATACTTTCTTGGTATTAAAGTTGTAGATACTGATAAAGGTATATGCCTCAATCAAAGAAAGTATGTTCTAGACTTATTATCGGAGTATGGTATGCTTGCTTGTAAACCTGCAAAAACTCCTCTTATGTCTAAGCTTGTTATTTCTAATGAAGCTAGTGATAAAGATCATTTACTTGAGAATATTACTGATTATCAGAAATTGATGGGAAAGTTGATTTACTTGACCAATACTAGACCATATATTTATTATGTTGTGCATTGCTTAAGTCAGTTTATGTATTCTCCTTTGACTTTTCATCTTAAGATTGCTTTTAAGATATTAAGATATCTCAAGAGTTCTCCAGGTTTGGGAATTCATATTACTAAGACTTCTGGTATGTTTCTTACTGCTTATTCTGATGCTGATTGGGCTAAATGCATTATTACAAGAAAATATGTTACTGGGTATTGTGTGTTTCTTAATAACTCTCTTGTTTCTTTGAAAAGTAAGAAACAAAATACACTCCTAAATATTCAACTGAAGCAGAGTATAGAGCTCTTGCTTCAGTAACCGGTGAAGTTATATGGATTTTAAATGTTTTAAAAGATATGCAAATAGAAAATCTTTTGCCTATTTCACTTCATTGTGACAGCAATTCTGCTATTAAGAGAGCTGCCAACCCAGTTTTTAATGAAAGAACAAAACATCTCGAGATTGACTTACATTTTGTAAGAGAAAAAGTTTTAAAAGGTGTTGTTAAAACTGTAAAGGTGGATTCTGCAAATCAAATTGTAAATATCCTTACCAAAGGGTTGGATACAGTTCAACATTTGGAGTTGGTTAAAAGACTTGGTATGCTTGATGTTTACCAGGTTGAGACTAAGGGGGGATATTGAGTTAATAGTCTCAATGGGTAAACATATATGTTGAGGGACTGATTATGTTATTTGTCTATTTTAGTTTAAGCATTCAAAGTGTTTTTGGATCAAGATGGATAAATGTTGATAGTTGAAGTGGTTATTTTGGCAAGTGTGAATTCTATGAAGTCGGTGTGGTCAACAGTATAAAAGCTGGTCTTCTCCAGCTTCTTTCTCACGTTTCTGAATACCTTTCTCTCTCCAATTGTTTCTCTCTCTCTCTCTCTAAAGTTGTAAACCCTAATTTTGTAAGATCATCTTGATCTTGTTATTTTTGTAATAGAACTATTATCAATATAGATAATAGATCCACAACTGAGTAGCAGTGGTGATTATTTGGTTTGATTCATTTTTCTGATTAAGATCAGTTTCTGAGTTGTAATTGATACTCAAATTGAAATTTGAGTAGTTTTTTTATAATAAGATTCATAATTTCTTCAATACGTAGTCAAAGCACCAGGTTCCTTAATAGCGTTAGCTAAAGCGTAGACTTTAAATACCACCCGATCATCACACTGTCTCATTCAATCAATCTTTACTTGTTTTCATCCCAAGAACGTAAATGGATACTCACCAATCAATAACCAACCAAAGCCATGTCTTAGTCACACTTATAAACCACCTTTTTTCTAAACAATCCTCAAACTCTAACGTTGTTACTCTCCACTTTCCATCCATGTCGTTTTAAGCTTGATTGCCGCGACACTTGACCAGTTGCTTTCGTTTTTCAGAGCCAGCACTGTCCATGACCTTAATGCTCTTTCTTCTCAGCTTGTGTCCTTGATGGCTGATGGGAGCCCAAGTTGTGGACCTCGCTTGTCGTTTGCAAACGGGGTATGGGTAGAGCAAACTGTGTCTCTTAAACCTTCATTTAAACAGGTTTTGGATATTGTTTATAATGCAGCTTCTTATCAAGTTGATTTCCCGAACAAGGTCAGTTTTAGTTCTATTTTTCATTTATTTCTCGTATTTAAATTTG
Organism: Tanacetum coccineum; assembly: GCA_026074375.1. Classification (NCBI taxonomy): domain Eukaryota; kingdom Viridiplantae; phylum Streptophyta; class Magnoliopsida; order Asterales; family Asteraceae; genus Tanacetum; species Tanacetum coccineum. The sequence continues at coordinate 6,381 of BQNB010060191.1, forward strand.
ATTGTTGCAGAGTGAATAAACAACAGATGTAGGGAATAATTTTTATATACCCGCGCTTTGCTGCGGCGCGTTCTGTGTATCGTGTTTTTCTGAAACATTTATTATGTGGCATGTCCTATTTAAAACACATTTGTATTTATTACCAAATTCATACATTGCATATTTATATGGTATGTAAACTAATAAAAAAAGGATTTATAAGTCATTCTCTTGACTTTATTATTTCTGCTCATCAACTATACAACATGGTAGGATACTAAACTAAGGTGTAGAGCAAAGAAATATAGTCTTTCTGACCCAAACGCCTCTCTTCATTTTAAGGAGCATAGCAAGATTAAGTCCTTTATATCTTATCCTGTCGGTAAAGCTTGTTCCCTAGTTCAGAGATCCTGCTTGAGGTTTCCTGCAGGCTCATAAAAAACACAACTGATCAAGTAAATCGACCTGATCAAGTGTCCTAGACATAACTTTACCTGACCAATTTAAAAAAATGTTACTCAGGTCATCTGTCTTTTAAATATACATTTATTTCAAAAGACTTATAAGGCGATCAGCCTGCTCCGGTATTCAACTATCTAGTTGAAAACACATCGATTATTGTTGTTGTGATTTATCTTAAAACAGGCCAAGTAACACACATACTGAGGGTAAAACATGTATAAATTCGACAAAAAGTGTAAACGATTTTTACGAAGATACTATAACAGCTAGGCTCCACATCCAGTACATTCACAGTAGCCTAACCCAAACACACCCTATTATGTTTTTTGTAGTCGCGTCCTATAATGTCCTATGTATGATAGAGGTGGTGTGGTGATTGACCTCAATGCTAATGGTTATCCTCAGGGTTTAACGACCAATGTATAGACACACGCTCATAATTTCTAAGGAGTTGGCTTACAAAGATCTACTGATGCAATAAAGATAAGCCATCATACCTGCTATTGAGTTCTTGAATACGCTGAGCTGAAAATATTTGGTACGTCAATCCTTCCTTTGGTATATATGTCAATCTTTGTTATTTGCTTATTTCCCAAAAAAATAATGATCCCAATGACCTGAAATCGCAATAAGCAAATAAATAGCAGCAAACGCACATTCAAATAAAAATAGTATTTCAAATGCAAACACTGAAAGAACAATAGTATCTAATTGATACGAAACTCGCACATTTTCGTATCTCAAAATAACATACTATGCACGCAACCGCACATCAACAAACATCTATTAGCTTTTATAAAATTATTAAATGCCTAAATCTAAATCAAGAGAATATAAACTTATATAACCCCATATTAAAAAACACAAAAAGATGACGTCTTCCACAATTAGTGATATAAAATTGCAACTAATAGTACATAAACCACAAAATTTTACATTTTACTATCCCCAATGTTCAGAATGAGTAACTTCAGGTGTAATCAGCTCAAATATCGCTAAAAACAACACATACAAATAAAACCAATGTATTTTCTTTATAAATTACAAAACAGCAACAGAGCAGCTTTTAGAAGTCTTTTGTTATGACAAAGTAGTATACTCATAACGAAATGTTTAAATTAGACAAAAAGCGACAAAAAAACACCTAGTCTTACACACCAACATATGATATTAACCCCAAATGGGGTAGTGGTGATGTATAAAAGTTACTAATAGATCACAAATAAAATACAACATTGCACTTCTAATACCAACATCTCTAGCTATATTTCTTGATAACTCGATATCATGACAGATAACATTACATTTATGAAGGGAGGTACCTGAGATTTGTGTTCAGTGGGTAGTACATCATCTTCCTTTTAGCCGCAAATTCAGCACCAAACTCCCCTCCTTTCAGCCCTTATTTTAGCATGCAATCACGCCAATTTCAGCCCCATTTAAGCACCCCCTAAACCCACCTGTTACATAACTACAGATAATGTCAATAAGAAATTGGACCATAGAAAGAAAAGCATACCATTATGGTCCACAGTCTTTCTTTTCTTTGAAACGGGTTCATCATACTCCTTTGAATCATCAGATGCAATACCTATCAAACGAAAACAAAGACAATTTAACAAACTGTTAAGCTTGCTAATTTTTCTTTGCACTGATAACATCCAAAAAGAAATTGGAGAGAAGCAATGCAAAATGCATACTATTTTCGTCCTCAATCTCTCTTTTTGGAAATAGGATCCCTGTCAGTAGTGCTTCCAGTTACGCAACTCACATGAGTAAAATCTCATGAAAATCCAAATGAAATCAAGAAATAACAGATAAACTCCTATTTAGATACAGGAAATGGATCGGGATGACTAATGATTATATGCCTAAAAAGGATAACGCGATAAGTGTTGATTAGGAAATTTAAGAAGTCAGAAAAAAGTATAGTTTACATGTATAGACACGTAATCTGAAATGCATATTTTGTTTTGCTGGTAACGTCCAAAGCAAAGGCGGAGCTATGCATGCTCTAGTACGGTCAAGCGAACCCACTGAGATGAACTTTTTTTATGTAATTATAACTAAGATACTTCCAAGTCTACAGCAGTACGGGTTACCATGTTATAGTATATTTAGTGTAGTTCTGCTCGATTTTTGTAGCGGGTCATTCGGGACGGCAGTTTTTTTACCTCGGATAGGCAGTTATTTTACCCTCGGATAGGAGTGAGACTGTCTAATTTTAGTTTTAAACCTAGTCCGAGAAAACTTTTGGCTCCACCCATGGTCTAACAACATACGTTTAAGAAAAACAATTTGATATCGATTTATTATATATATATATGATCCTTAAACATGATAATAACATTTCATTTTATGCAAAAGTTTTTTATAAAAAAAACTTACGTCAGCAGCATCCTTAATTGACATTGGTATAATCTTGTTGGTCGCAAATGGTGGTGGACAATAATACTTGTTGTTCACCAGTATCAAAAATTAAAATGCAAGACACAATTAATGATGCCAAAATTAAACACATAATTGATAGAAGAAGTTACCTTCTCCACGTGTGAGCCATGACAGAAACCCTAATAATGGCGAACACTTCAAAAATAAGTTTCCTATAACCCTAAATCCAACTCGTGGGTTGGCGTCGGCCAACACAACCTGTAGCCTGCTGCATATGAAAGTGATTAAAGCATATTAGTGACAATTTCAGGCTTCTCAAGATCTAAAGCAAAGGAAATATGCATAATACCTACTAAATCGCATCTAAAAGAATATACAGTAACAATAATCAGTTTCGTTGCAGCTAATAGTAAACTGATTATCCAAAGGGTTATATAACCACAATAAGCAAACTTTATTTATCCAATTCAGTTCCACTCTCAAAAGCTCATCTTTTATCGACTAACTAACAATTACCAAACATAATAACATAGAACCAAATTCTCATTCAAAACCTTGATACACATTACTACACTACAAATAACTTGCCATTATCACTTACCTAACAGTAATTGGCCATTAGTAGCCACAATCAATTATAGTACTATATAAAGAAAACAAAACTAAGACAAATGCAGTGATTTAATTCCTAAATTGCAAAACAACAAATAATTCCTCTCTTTTTAACTTTTATAGTTGCACACAATAAAGAATGAGTACCTAATGCAAACACAACAATAATAGAAAAATATATACTAAGGACCTAATATAGTGAAAGTGCGCATCTGTGTGATTTTTTAGGTTGATGAGATTGGGAGTAAATGTGACAGTATACAATGGCCAGGTGCGAAAAAATTGCCGAGTATTTAAAAGTATCTTAATTTATGCACAATATGACATATTTTATGACTTATTTTGATTGATTGATCTAATATGTGCAACCAATGGAACCTAAGCATGGAAAAAAGTTATCATAAACTATATCTCATGCCAACTTAATGATATGCAAGTATTCATTTAGTACTAGCTACAATGCTTGTTTGTTTATGATAAATAAAAGGGACATCACTCATTTTGACTCGTTGCCCAACCAACCGCCTCTACCAACCCTTGTTTTCTAATATGCATGACATAAATTGGATTGTAATTAGAAGAGAGTACCTGAGTCATCCTTCCGAATATCGATGTTGGCCTTTGCGGTTCGGGAGGGCCATAACTTAAACTCCTTTGAATAAAAATCAGCAATGTCGACATGACAAAGAGCCAAGAAGCCATATGATTAATCTCTTCCTTTTTTTTTGAAAAGTCAAAGTACAAAAAACACTAAAATCAATTCACTATCCGATTGAGAAAATAAATCATTAAATATGTACAATTTGAACATTTAACCTCTATTGCAGAACCCATCAAGTAATGTGTTATGGATCAACTGATGTGTTATGGATCAATAAAGAACCAACCGAACATCAGGTAGTCGTTTGCCTGATTACAGGTCGACTAAACCTGTATCAAATGATTCTCCCTATTTAAAAGAGTTATGTTAAAGTGGGCATAATATATTAAAAAAGAAATTATTATTCACCTTGGGTTTCAACACCGCTTAATCCAACATACTCAGCTTCCGGACCAAGGCTGCTTAGAGAATTAGCACGCCTCATAGCAGACCATCTTTTAGATGCACGTCAAGGGTCAGAAACTCTACAACTTCTTCGTAACCGATTTTCATGCCCCTTTTTATTTATCTCAACTCGCAAGACGATGTCCCTACACCCATCAGTTAATTCTAAAGAAATTAATGTCTTTTCCATATCTACACCTAAATCAAAACCTACTATCTCCTCCTTAGTATTATTCCTTTTGTAGTTAGAGTCCATCTAAAAAACATCTCTCATTTTCTGCATAAAACCTAATTTTTTTATAATAAGAGTTAAGCAAACTGTGCTACATCCGCCTCTTACATTAAGAAAGTCAAAGGAAAATCTTATAGTTATTTGTAGATTATGCCATTTACTACACAAAGGAGTTAATAGTTGATTTGCATAGAACTATCTATTCATCAGATAATTACCATTTGCACAAATAAAAAGACTATTTAATATGCAGCTAGGTTAAAAGGTAAAAAATTACTTGATTATCTTTGAAATCCGTAATTCGATCAGGCGTAGCAAAAACTTACATAAACATAGGCATAATTGAACATTCAAGACAGAATACAGCGAGCCAGATATCACGATGTCTAAAGTAAGTTAACTCTTATATCAGATACAATTCCAAATCATTTAGTTACTATCCTCTATTTCCTTATCGAGGTGTTTGGGTAAACTTATCTAGCTTATGGGCTTATTGAGTGTTTGAAAAGTTAGTAAGATAACAATTTTAGCCGTATGAGCTTATCTCAATTATAGCATAGCAAAATTCATAAGCTCAAGGTGATAAGCTCTTAAGGCCAAAATTTTGACCTTATTAGCACATCGCTACTTTTGCGACAACATTGCAGATAACAAAAGTCTCTTAAACACGCAAACCTGTAACATAAACCAATGAAATAGTTTGAATTTCAATCAACTCGGTATTTTTAAACTCTCCTTAAGCCCTTAACTCAACTGGATTATATAATTAACATTTGAGCATATATTATCTATATTTGACCTAACACTTCATTGCAGGAGATGCCTTAACCAAAATAAGCGAGAACCATCTCGGAATCTGAAGATAATTTCACATCCACATCAAGCCTATGCTATTTATGTTAAAGCAACAAATCATAGGTAAAACATTTTGTGACTTTATTTATGGCATTAGTAACTCATTACCTCAGGTGGTAGTGCATACAACAAGTAAAAGCACCGAATATCCTTCCCTCTTCGTTGAGTTGGTTCTCGACAAAATCGCGAAAACGACTGCGAAAATATTAAATTCAGTTAGACAAATTTGGTTAAACAAAAAATATGAAAGATCACAGATATCTCGAAAGAGTAATCTAACCTTTGCTATTCTTTAGGCTTACTAACATCATATGGTAACTGATGTGTCGTTGTGTAGGTGTTATTTTATGTATCAAGTTTTACTATTTATATTGTGCCAACTTAACCTAAAAACAACACTTTAACGGGCAGTGTACCCGGTCAAGATGTAGCTTCATTGGTAAGTAGGGTGTCGATAACTGAGAGCGAGAGCGTTAAATCCTAATTCTATTAGTATTTTAGTTATCTATGTTAGTACTAAATTAATCTAATTTATATTATACCTAAGTTAAACCTAAACTAATGATAAGGGGGTTTCAGCCTGAGAGACTGGCACGGGTTTGGTTGGTGACTAAAATCAATTCAAAGCACTTTAACCTACACAAGCAAATTAACAGAAGATAAAAAAGCGGTTGAGCCTAATATAAGGAAACTATATTAACCATTATTAATCCGATTAGAACATTGGTTTGTTTATTTAGTGCAATGATTTCTTATCTCGAGGTGGCATATCATTCTTATACTTAGGCGGTACTTTTTCCTAAGACTTAGACACATTAATTATGTCACAATTAAAGCATCCACATAAAGCATCCTTGTTTGCTGATTATAATCTATCTTAGGGATTAAAGCAATGGTAATCTTGTTAAACCCTAGCTCATAGAGACTTTACCCACTTACTGCTTAATGGCTCTTTATACACTAGTAGTCCACTTGTCCAACTATCCTTTGGAATCAGAAGGTTATTTGTTGAATTACCTAGGTTCACCTTCTAGTCAACACGATCAATAAACCAAAGGCAATATCCAATTAACTAGTTAAGCCCAAAGCGTGTCCTAGACACAGACTTAGAAGGACAATATATGAGATCCTATGATTCTAGATGTATAAATTACTATATGGAGAGCTATCCTAGACTCTAGATTTACTTGGTCCGTATCACTAGATCCAGTTGAATGATAGGTCGCATACAAAAACACATAAACAAGTATATATTGATAAACATAAACAAGCATTCAACGATAAATCAAGAAATCGAGATAAACAATACCAAACATTCAGATCTTCATAATAATGGCTAATACCCGTAGGTATTATCCTTCAAACGTCATAATAAATACAAGGGCAATTATTTAGCCAATGTAAATTAACCGAGTTAACGAATGATACCAAAAGCTGAATGATTACTAAAGTATATGGAATTACACGTGTATCCTATGGAATGGATAGCGTTGCACAACCTTTTTTGCTCTTCTTCTCTTCTGAAAATTGACTTTTATGGTTTAGGTATCGAGAATATGATTTTGCACCCTTAAAACTCGTTTTTAAGTTTTCTATTTATACTGTCTGGAGTCGGTGTCGATACGGCGTATCCAGTGAGTTGGATACGGCGTATCCAGTGAGTTGGATACGGCGTATCGGGGGTTTCTTGGAGTAGGGACCTCACTTGATATCTTTCAGAATATTCACATACTATATCTTAAATACGGCATATTGGTCTTATCTGGATACGGCGTATTGATCTTGTTTCCTCCGTGTTCTTTGGTGAGTTCAGGCACGAATACGCCGTATCTTCTTGATGAATACGACATATTGGTATTCAGAATCATAAATCTTCAAAATATCTTCGTTTAAGCTCCAGAATGCGCGCCTTTTGTTAACTTTCACCAAGTACTTCTTAACTACTGCAATTCTCAAATATAAACAATTAAGTAACAATTCCTTGCAATAATTATACAATATGGGTTAATTACATTGGATAAATGATGTTATAAAATGTACGTTATTTGATGTCATCAAATATTCCCCCACTTGAATCCTACTTGTCCTCAAGTAGCCTTTAGAAGTTTATAAAAATGTATCTCTAAGGATGTTTTCCGTTTAAAGCATTCATTCGATCTATTACAAGTACACAACCAATCACCTCATAAAATAGGAAGATGAAAACACTCAAATCACGCAACTAATCTATGTGATAACATGTAACTAATTCGCTCAATTGCTCAGTCATGACGAGTATTATATCATAAGCTTGGCAAGGATACACATCTCCACCACTAAAGCCAAGGAGTAAAAAGTTTATAAAGGTAAATATGGGTTTTTATGATAAGGATTAGGGTTGATCATTCTACAATCTTTCACCAGAAGTACCACCCCAACAAGGCAGTTGAAGCACACATACATAGCCGTAACGACGGAATAGACATGTGTGTTCGATCACATCCTCATTCGAATTTAACCAACGGTTAGAATGAAGAATGATATAGGGTAGGGATCTTCTAACTTTCACCAAAAGTCATAGACCAATGGATAATTATTAGGAAAGAGAAGTAAATTGTTGTTAAATAAAAAGTACGAAACAAATAGATTAAGACTAAGATACAGTTGCTATACACTTCTCCCGACCGTTACCATGACAAAGACACAACTATTTACAGACGTCTTGATCATAGATAAAAAACAACAACCTAGGTTTGCGTTCAAATAACGGTCAACTTCCCAATCATCCCATAACTTTACATACTCTACAAGGTAAGTGGCGATATCCTCCACTTTATACAATACTCTACATCATTGATTCTTTTGAACGTGTCAACGAATAATCGATCCTTCGTGTAATTCCTTCGGTAATGCTCTTGCGAAACGACTATCTTCAAACTTTCCTTCTCTTTTTTTTTGCAATTTTTGTCATTTTTTTAAACAATAACTATGAAACTCGGAGTAATTTCACCATCTTCACGATCATAATAATTCCGGATAATTCCTTCGATAGTTCTTCATTCTTCGGGCGTACCAATAATTGTTATGGTAGCAAAAATACATGAGCTACGACTACTTTATACATTCCCATTTGCAATGTGCAAATTCCCAACTGCAGCAAAGATAGAAAATGACACAAGACTCGGGAAATACATACTCTACACTTTAAGCAACTAGTAACCGTAAATTAAACTTAATCTAACAAGGTATGTAACACCCCCAAAAATCATTTACAACGCAGCGGAATACCAAATGGGGTGTTACTTCGTAATACACAGCAATAGATACAAGAGAACGACCTTTAGGTGTCGTTTGAATAATAACATTTGCTGATTCAATAAAAATCTGAATTTAATAATACATTTGTCCCATAATTTGCATCACAATGAAAAGCTTGAATGTAAAGACTCCAATGCACGTCAAATAGTCCAAGCATCTAATTCACCTGAGAAAAACATGCTTAAAAGTGTCAACATTAAAGTTGGTGAGTTCATAGATTAGTTTAAATATAAATGTAATCCACTGTATAACACAGTACTATGTAAAAATCCCAAAGATTTATAAAGATATGCACAATACAATTGTATGTTCACCATTAAGTACCAAATCTTATCCCAAAGATTTATAAAGAATGCATAACACATTTTATGAACAAAATTGAGTCACTATATAAATTCCGTGGACTTGCCCGCACTATATAATTTCCGTGCCTGCACTATATAAATTTCGTGCCATGTTGGGGAGGCCCGAAGGTCCCAACAATATAATCCGACATGTTATAACGTTCGTTCCCAGTGATAGCTAGTCACCCGAACGGGGGTTGTCAATCCCGAATAGATCTATTTTATATCATTCACGTGGGTGGGACATGTACGATATAATGTTCGGTTTACCAAGTGATCGCCTATATCTCTTTTGGCCGACAGGGATCCACACCCGAATAGTATCTATTTCATAACATCGCGCGCACCCTCCAAGGTGATTTACAGTTCATGAGCTGTGTGTGACGTTAGACTTGTATGACCCTTATTTGGACTAGTGATACAAATAATGCGTATATGCTATATACTTCCCGTTATACCGATGGGCCCCTCCCAAGAAACACACGGCAGTAATGTAAAAAGTTGTATCCCGTTTACCGATGTCCCCTCCAAGGAACACCCGCGGGCTAGGTAAATTTTTGCTATCAGTTCAATCAGCCTAAGCTAATCGAATTCATTTCAAATGTAAAGTATGCATTTGTGACCAAAAATGAAGTCAAATAATGTATCCCATAGCGAGCTATGCAAATAAGTATGTAAACCAATTTGTAAACAATCCTGTAAATGCATTTGTAAACAAGCATGTTCTCACCCCAAATATATGTAAAACCAGTAAAACATGGGGCTATAAACTCACAAAATCCTTTAAAACAATCACATTGTTATAAGATAACCGAGTAAGTATAAGGATTTGTAGACAAGCATGTATCCCCTCGGGGTTATAAAACATTCAAAAAGATTGAAATAAGCATGAGGCTATGAAACTCACATTGATTAAAGACCACGATCAATTAATCCAATTAAATCACAACTGAATCTGCAACGATCTCGACCACGACCTATAATTATGTCGTTCGATTATAATACACGTACTAAATATGATCAACGATGCGTACATCGTTACCACGAAATCATACATATTTTTATATGTATACATACATATATACATGTGATGAGAAATCCACTTGCGCGTCTTTAAACCTTAACCCTTGGTATATTTTATGTATTGATATTACTATTTCCGTCCAATCCTAAACTTATTCAATTTCTAAAGCTGATAACCTCGCTGGTAAAGTAAAACGTCATTACGAACAACTTTCGTGTTTCGCCGGAAGGCTGAAACGGACTCGAAAGTGATCAAATCATTTAATTAATAAATCTGTCATTTTTAATATTTATTAAAAATAACCTATTTTTCTACTAAAGTGTATATTCCGATTTCGATCCAGTTTCTTCGTTATTGGGAGTTAGAAGTCCCGTTTTATATCAAAACGTCCTGTCAAAAATAGTAATTTGTTATAATTTTATAACCAAGGTCTAACTTTTCAGGGTCTCGAATCTCCGAACTCTCTTGTTCTATTTTCTGATTTAAATTACTGTGATATAAATGGCATCTAAAAGTCCATTTTTAGTCCATATTCTCGTTCTCAAATATGACTAATAATCACTTATACGTAATTTCCAGGTCCCGTTTTAATATTCATATCGTATTTTACTTAGACGCGCAATTTATAATATTTTTCATCACATTTTATATAAATCGATTAAATGAAACAAACCAAACTCACTTGCGGTTATAAAAACAAACCAAACAAACCCTTGGGCTGTTTTGACAGCCAAACGCACCCTTGTGCGTTTCTGTCTAAACCAAACGCACCCCTTGTTGTTTTATATTCAAACCAAACACACCCTTCGGGTTTCGACAACCAACCCGGCTGTCCCAACAGCCAACCCGGCTGTCCCTGGCTGTCCCCACAGCCAACCCGACCCAAACCAAACCAAAACCTTCCCCAGCTGTCAACCCGAACAAACCCACCCCGCGGGTGATTCTTCACAGCCAAACGCACACCACCAAACGCAGCCCCCGCGGCTGCAAACCAAACCCGACGCACACCCTTTTTGTGTTATAACCCAAACCAACCCAAACACGCCCTAGGGGGGGCTGTTACAAACCAAACGGGCCCGCTGCGGTTCTAAACCCCGAGCCAAACGCACCCCTACCGGTGCAAAACCAAACCAGCCGAACCCCTTTTTGGCTGTACCCCCGGCTGTCAAACGCACCCTTGTTGTTACAAACCAAACCCCACGCACACCCTTTGTGGTGTTATAACAAAAACCAACGCACCCTTGTTGGCTGCTAAACCCATCCCGACCCGGCTGTCCCAACAGCCAACCCGGCTGTCAACCCGACCCAACCAACAAACCAACACCCCTTGGTGTTTATAACAGCCAACCGCACCCTTTTCGGCTGACCACCATCTTAGGAGATTAGTAATGGTGTTTTGTTTTTTTTTTATTCTAACTAAACCCTAGCTCATGGAAACTTTACCCACTTACTGCTTAACGACACTTTATATACTAGTAGTCCACTGTCTGAGTCCTTACCAATAGAATAATAACATACTCGTTGATCCCAGGATCACCTACTGGTCCAACTAATCTTACTAATCTAAAGGCAAAGATAGGTCAATATTCGTGATCCTATGATTCTAGATATGTAAATTGCTATGTAAGAACTATTGATCTCTAGTTAAGACTAAAGGCGATATCCTTGATATGGATTGAATTGCAAATTAAAAGCACATTACGAGTATCTGTGATAAACATAATAATAATCAACGATAAATTAAGCAATCTATATAAACAAACCAAACATTAGATCTTCCTAAAGGTATTAGCCGATAGTCATTGTAAAAATACACACGGTTTCATATATGAACGATTAAAGAAAAGAAACCTTAACCGAACGCGTATTGGGTTGTGCGAAGATTACAAGAGTTTTCCTATGATCTTGAGGCTCTTTTCTGACCTTCTATGCTCCTTTATTCGTCTCTTGGTCGACTTGGTGGTTTAGGGTTTCACTTGCATACCTAAAACTGAGTTTAGGGTCTTCTATCTATAGCGTCTGGAAACTGGTCGATACGGCGTATCCAGGGACATAGATACGGCGTATCGAGGGTTTCTTGGAGTAGGGACTACGTTTGATATCTTCTAGAATCTTCACCTTCTATAACTTGAATACGGCGTATAGGATATTCTAGATATGGCGTATTGATCTTGTTCCTTCGTGGTCTTCAGTGAAGTATAGGCACAAATACACTGTATCTTCCTTGATGGATACGGTGTATTGTTATGTCAGAATCAGTAATCTTCATATTTCTTCATTTAAGCTCCAGAATGCGTGCATTTTCATTAACTTTCGCCAAGTACTCCATTATTACTGCAATTCTCAAATACAAACGATTAAGTAACATTTCTTTGCAATAATTATACAATATGGGTTAATTACATGGGATAAATGATGCTATAAAAGTGACGTTATTTGAGGTCATCAGTAGGCTAAGGTGAAAAGGTGTAACGAAACAAATATTTGGTGTAAGAATGGAATGGAATGGCTCAACAGGTTTTTCTAGGGGTATTTTACTCTAAAAATAAGAGTAAACAAAAAGGGTTTATACGGAGATTAACTAACCTGTGTAGTTAGTTAATATCACAACATGTATAGGCTTTTTGGGTGTAATCCTATAAATTTACTAGTTTAGAAAATGTCACTCCATCTATTAAAAATAATGCTTATTATTGTGGTCTCGAGTAGATATACCAAGCCAAGTTCTAAAGTTTACTACATCACCGACACACTCATATTTTATGGAATTTGGGTAAAAATTAGGAAACGAATAAGGCTAAATCCTCAAAATATCTAATAAGGGTTATGTGTGTGGGGTCATGCAACTAATAATTTCATAAAAATAAGCTCACTTTTTTTAAATTTAGGCATATTAATGTAAAAATAGGACAAGTAAGCTTTCAAATTCTCCCCCCCCCCCCACTTGAGATATACAAAGACCTCATTGTATAAATACAACATTAAAAACGGGAAATTAAAAGAATTAGAACGAGAAACTCCCCTGGGATTTGCTCGGTATGATCTTCCATGTTGCGTTTGTGAGAAAGATTTAGTTGTGAAAACTCCCCTGAATCCTAGTACGAACAGCTTCCACACTGTATTCCAGACTATATGTATCTCACTAATTCGTTCGGTATGTATCAGCAAGTTCCTGTCTTAAAAATAAGAAAAAAATTGCAAATTCTATCTCCAGATTATCATTCGGTGTGTTTTCAACAACAAGCCTCGATTGAAGGGTTTTGGACAATGTCGTGAAAATCCATGAAAGAACAATTGAGTAAATCTTTAACCATTCCTAAGTGGGAAGAGCTGGATCACTAGAGGATGTTGCATCAGTTGATTCACCTAAAATATGATTTATAAGTTCATGCCCTTGACAAAGGTTATTGAAGAAGTACGTCTAAGATGCATAGTTCATCTCATCAACATCCAACTTAACGAGAACAAGAATGTTGAGGTTAGTAATGATCATGAGTTTATCCAAGAGCAAGATAGAGGGTGAAGCACTAGTAACAGTCACGATGATGAAGTGGGGTTTGTTTTTGTGGTCGAATCAAACAAGCAGGCGAATAATAAAGTTGAAGTGGGAGACTATAAAGTTTACCAAGAAATCAAACAATAAAATGCAACAACCAATAAACAAGCAGCGAGCACTATAAACGTTGCAAACATACTAACAGGAATATTCAATCAATATGCAGAAACAGAAAAAAATACATGTGACAACTAATAACACCACAATAACAAAACAAACTACAAATCTCGACTAAAGGGAAGTCGAGACGTAAACAATGCGATAAAAATTGTCGCAAATCAACAGGAAGTAACAAAAAAATCAACTGGGGGGATCGACTAAAATTTTTAGGGTTTATGGTCGACTGGCTCGTGATACCATGTAAGATAAGTGAATTTTGTATATCTTATTAAAATGAAATCGTATACATTATATATAGTAAATAATATTGAAGCCCTAACAAACTATAGATTTGGGCCTTAGCCCATACAAAAAATATACGACTAACAGTTTTAGGGTTTATCCTCTAAGGTAAATATTCGAGTCTTGCATGTTGTCCAATTGGATGTCACTGTGGGCTCGAATCATTAACTACTAATTTTCCGTTCTAAAGAAACACCTAAATAGGTGTTTGTTTAATTTTCCTTTCACTATAACCAAATTGAAAACCTAAATGGGTGTTTCTTTTATATGACAAAATTATGTTTCTTTTTTTTTCCTAGATGAATTACGAGAATCAACTTTTCAACTTTTTTTCAAAACAAAACCCAAATTGAAAACTTAAAAACACATAAAATATAATACAAACAAACCATAAACACATCCCACTTAATTCCAAAAGTCACAATTGCAATTTTAAGAACACATCAAATATTAACAACTTTGAGAAAAAAAGGCTTAACATGTTGAAAGAGTGTTAGCATTGCCTTTCATTCATTCATCATGCAATATCTATACAAGAGATATCGCTATGGGGGGGTCCCCCCCCAAAATGGGGGGGGGGGGGTTTTGGGGGGGGGGGAGTAAAGTAAGGTTACATAACAACCTAAGATATATTTACAGACTAAATACACAAAAGAATACATAGCAAACTTATCCATAAGTTTGTTACAAAAGATATGTTTAATAGTCCCCCACAGATGAAGCGGGAGGCGCAACGGATGTTGAGACTGTCCTAAAAAATCTCATTTAATAGAAATACGGGTTAGTCCTTTAGTAAAGATATCGGTAAGTTGATAACGAGAAGGAACATGTAAAACCCGAACTTCACCACATGCAGCCTTTTCACGAACGAAATGGATTTCCAATTCAATATGTTTGGAATATTGGTGTTGACTAGAATTCGTAGAGAGATATATGGAACTTACAATTTGTACAAACTCACGTGTAGCTTTAGAAATAGGACTGAAGGTACACAGTAGCAGGTTGCGTTATCAACACGATTCGGAGACAACATTTGCAACACCACGATATTTAGCTTCGGCACTTAATTTTGAAAGTGTCGGTTAGCGTTTAGAAGACCAAGAAATTAAATAGTCTCTTAAAGATAATAACCGGAAGTGGAACGTCGAGTATCAGGACAACCAAGCCCATCTGATCGTATAAGCAATAGGTATGAGTCGCGGATTTAGATAAGTGTAGACCTATTACAAATGTGTCCCTTGCCATGTACCTGATGATGCATTTTAATGATGCATATGCATCTCGGGGTTTGCATATTGATGCGGTCGTCATAGGACTTCAACAAGAAGTTTTACAACTCCCTAGGCAGAGCACCTAACCGTTGTAGTGTAGTAAGGCAAGACTCGGGGGTTGTTATCGTTCTTTAGGGGAATAGGTTGGGAAGGCTCGATCAAGATCTAACAGAGGTCTACGGGGTTGAGAGAAGATTCTTTTTGTATTTTTATATTATAGAAAGCAGGTAAAATCATATGGTTTGAGGAGTTGGTTTGTTTTATCTAATTAAACTAAATTATAATCTAAACTACTTTGGTGATAACTATATGGTAAACAACCGTATTTACTGATTCTATGCACTACTCCTCAGATTGGGTCTCCTAATCCTTGTTACTTGTCACACTTTGATGATTTGTGTAAGTATTTCCTAAGTCATGACGAATTACACGAACCCGCCGTCTATGTAATATTCCGTTAAGGCAACGCACAAGTAAGGTAGTATGAAGACTATTACAAGGCCCCTAAGAGTATATTAAGTTCAATTGAAAGATCTCAAAGATGGGATAAACATATAGGGGTAGGTAGTATGAAGACTGTTACCGATGGTATCTTTTACACACTACTCGCGTTTCCCTAGACGTCTATGCCAATTTAATATCTTATGGCTAGTTTTCTAAAGCCTAACGCGCACAACCATCACAAGAAGCAACATTAAATGGATTAAATCTAAGTTCATGCAATTCATAAGTAAATACTAAAGGATCTTGCCTGACATGTTATAAGTAGGTAAAAAAACATAATCAATCAAACAATACATAGACTATTAAAAGATTAAAGGGATAAATGAACTTTACTTGATTAAAACATGGATTAAAGACTATTACAATAGGGTTTTGAGGCCCTAAAGACGGCCTAAAAAGCTTTCAAGCTTGAATATAAAAGTTAGGGTTCGTCTCCCAAAACTATACTAAAAGTTACACACTTAAAACCCTAAAATCGGTTTTGTATATATAGGAAAAGCAGCGCGACGATGTCGTGTTATAGTCGTGACGCCGTCGCCACGTCGAATCTTCTAGAGCCACTTTAAGTCGGCTACCGTTCTGACGCCGTCATCAAATCTCTGACGGCGTCGCTTTGTAAATTGTGACGCCATCACTTGTAACTTGCAACGCCGTCCCCAGGCTCTGTATGCACGATTTCTTTAAAGGATTTGGTGTAGAGTTGTAGTCTTGTCTGTTTCTTCTCTAAATGAGCCCAAGTCACGTGTATTTCCTCCAAATGCCATCCAAGTGCTAAAACCACAAAAACAAATAATTAAGCACATAATATAGGCATATTTGCATGATTTAGGGGGTTAATGACTCCGAAAAAGTGTATAAAATGACACCTCATCACATATGAAGGCATATTTTTTACACGACATAAGATATGATGGACGGGTGAAAGTGAGATATTGCAAAGCACTTCAGGCATGAAAAATAAGTAGGATCTGAAAATAGGTCACCAGAAGAAGCACTAAGTTTCAAACTTGTATCAATAGGACTATGTGTCGGTTTGCATGAAGACATACATGCTCTTTCGATAATCTCTTTGACATATATTGTTTGACTAAAAAAATTCCATGTGAAGTGCGTGAGACAACAACACCCAAAAAGTAATTTAATGGCCCGAGAACTTTCATTGCAAACTCATCTGACAACTTTGACATAAGTGAGGTACGAAGTGAAGTAGTAGAAGTGGTAAGGATAATATCATCAACATATAAAAGTAGATATGACTCATCACTACCATCTCGAAAAATAAGTGATCAGACTTACTATGTATGAAACCAACAATAGATACAAAACCAGCATACCGTTGATACCAAGCTCGTGGTGTTTTCTTAAGGCCATATAGAGACTTCTTCAATAGACACACATGATTCGGATAAGAAGCATCTCAAAAAACACATTGGTTGATGCATGTATTAAAGGAGAATTTCATCCATATCTTTAGAAAAACTTAAAATTACATTAATATCCTTCTAAATTTCATAATTACTTGAATATCCTTTCAGATCTTTAAAATCTTTAAATGTATCCAAGTCAACAATCTAGTGTGAAAATTAAATAAAACTAATTATGTTACCTTTTTACCCTTCACTCCTAATCAAACAAATTAAGGTTTTGCTAACCACAACCCTATGGGTTGTGTTTAAGTTTGCCTTAATTAAAAAATCAACCATGAATTAACTTCAAACATTCCTTGTTTAATAACACCTCTTATAATTATAATCATTAAATATGTATAAACATGGAAATAATGAGTTTATTAAATGCTATTTTTACAAAATAATAACCTTTAAACACAACCTATAGGGTTGTTGTTAGCAAAACCCAACAAATTAAACTGTAAAATCATCCTTTTCTTCCCATGTCTTGTAATTTTTCTTTAATCTTAATGATGTAAGATCCATTAAATATCATGATTCCCCTCATGGGTCATTCTCATAAATTGGAAGTGAACTATTTTTATTTTACTTTTAATTGTTTTTCTTGTTAATGTGTTAGTTAATTAAGTAGGGCAAACACAATTTTGTTTTTTAGTTCAAGAGCTTTTGATGTAAATTTTTTTGAAGACACCTGCTAGTGTAAAATTGTACACGAATTTCACTGGTACAACAACAAGCTATGCATAGGTACATGCCATAATTCTTAAGTCGTTTGGTAAATAAATGTGAGGCTTTATGATTAAATGATCAAAGGAATGGAAGAGATTTATAAACTGATTTAGAATAGAAAGAAAGTGTGTGCAAAAGGTGAGAAAATCACTGGGGAATAGTCGGACAATCTGAGGAGCGTTTTTGTCTGCCGACCCCTTTAATTATGGTGTCGGCCCCCTTAATAATTAAGGGGACCACCCTTATATTTAAGGAGACCGCCCAGACTAGGACGCTCACTTTTTTGTCTTTTCAAGGGGAGGTGTTTTTTGGAACATTTCTAGCCATTTTTAGATAGAAAATTTGAATTCAAAATATTAATTTTGAATAGAACATTTTTTTTAAATACACAAATATTTTGTAAAAGATATAAAAATGTTTGTAACATTTTATTAAAAAATATGAGGTTGAATAAAAATTTCTTTGATCATAAAATGCATTAAGCATTTATTTATTCATACCTTTAAGTGATTAAATTGTCAAAATGAAAGTTTACTACTAAATACTTGTTTACGTTTAATTTTTCATTGAACGTTTTTACATTTTGTGATTATCAAAACGTAGAGAGGTCGAAAAATATTAATAACGTTTTTAGGCATTATTTCTATCAACAATCTCTCTCTTTTTTATGATTACAAAATCTAAACTCACTAAATGCAAAATTATTTTTAAACAAGTATTTAGTGAGTTTATTTTCATTTCTCCCTCTTTTTTGAGAATCAAAAAGGCTTCGTCGAAGATTATGTATAAAGTCGAAGGTACAATCGCTCCCCTTTGATGTGTACTCCCCTTCGTTCGAGGGCACCAAAGGATCGAGCTATGATAACTTTTGCTACAAAAATGAGTTAGAAGAACTAGACAACCATTTCTAACATGTAGCCAATAAAAGGAAAAATACTATAAAATGTTAAAAAAACATAAGACTAAAGTCCATTAATTAAACATAAGAATTGTGTATCAACACAATCATGCATACATCAAATTGAAATAATTGTAAGAGAGTAATGTAGAATGGTAATGTGTTTCGTATCTCATTCCTCAACACATGGTTGGTACTTATAGATTACAAGACAACTCATACGAGATTGGGATACACCTCATACACAAGATAAGAACAACTATTAGACTAATAATGACAACTAATTGATAGCTAACACTCCCCCGCAGTCCGAGCGGCGAAATCGCGAAAGCTCGGACTGGAGTAGAAAACTAGAAAAAAGAAAAATAACAGTCGTGCGGATTTGTGACCTTAGCACAAATCACCAACACAAATTACGGGATAATTCAAAGTATCCCTATAACGGAGAATAATTCAAAGTATTCTCACCAACACAAATTACGGGATAATTCAAAGTATCCATAGAACAGAGAATAATTCAAAGTATTCTCTCAAAGATATAATAAAAATAAAATAAATAGTAACTCCATCATGTGACTAGTGTGCCCATCATATCCTTTTATCTATCCCTACACAAACCCTCTCACACTCCAAAAAAAAATTGCCAAGAAAAGTCAACTGCTCCATTCCATCCTTATCTCTCATCATCATAATCATAAATAATGGCAACAACAACCACCAAATCAACAACACCAACAACAACGAAATAACAACAAGCCACAAAACCCCTAAACCTAGCGGTGGGCCCCACAACCAAAAGAACCAAAAAAGACCAATTAAAGCCCAAAACTGAAGATCGGGTGGTGACATGTGATAATGAAGAGGCTGTGATGTGAAGATACATGGTTCTTTTCCTCTTATAGCTGAAGAGTTGAAAGAGATGCTAAAGGAGGTATCTTGACACAATACTTGATTTATTTGTATTGCAACTAATAGGATAAAAAGAAAAAGGTACGTTTTAGGATCCCTTCTAATCATCAGCGACTTGCCAATGACCGAAGGATAGCTATTTTGTGATTTTAAAGATCGTTTAGCCTGATACCATGTAAGAGAGTAATGTAGAATGGTAATGTGTTTCATATCTCATTCCTCAACACATGGTTGGTACTTATAGATTACAAGATAGTTCATACAAGATTGAGATACACCTCATACACAAGATAAGGACAACTATTGGACAACTAATAAAAACTAATTAACAGCTAACAATAATATGCTTGAAGCATATTAATTTAAACATACATAAAATTAAACTACAAAGGTCCTAATATTCTTAGATTGCCATAGGAAACCATTAGACTTGCTTGCAAAAT
>BQNB010060192.1:0-37024 GCA_026074375.1 Tanacetum coccineum
ATATGATGCACCTAAATCTTTAAGCGTGCAATCCAAAATGTAACCCAATGCATCCTTGGCATCCCATGCCTATTGATCTCCTCAAAAACCTACTAGCCGAGAGTTACCCGTATTACTTAGTTAACAGACTGCATAGTAGATACAATCATAACCAAAGTCTAGGAACTGCTACCAGTGTCCTCCAATGTGTCAACGCGTGCTCCAGCCTCCAGGGCCTGGGTACGCATGATATACTGAACAGCAAGATCATCTGCAGCCTGACGCTGCCACTCGTGGCGACGCACCTCAGTCTCTAACACTGTAACTCGTGCCTCTAATGCCCTGCAGTGAGCCTCAGACCTAGCCAAGGCCTGACGAGTCTCCATACCCTCTTGCTCGTAAGCAAGTCTCTCTCTCCTCAATACCTCAATCTCAGCTCTCACAGCTGCACGATCCTTCTGGGCATCGTGATGTCGTGTGCAAAACTCTGAACTCTCTCTAGTGCAAACATCTACCTGGTAAGTGACCCTCCTGTTGACCAACTCTAAGGCGGTCATAATCCTCCTCTCAGTATCTAGGAGTCTGGTCTCTATAGTGGGTCCTGGCTGTCTCGCAGCAGCAGCAGCAGAACTCTCTCCAATCTCACACCCAGGTCTGGGAGTAGTAAGTAGTAGTCTCTTCCGAGGCGGCGTGTCAGCCTCGGGAATATCAGCTCTGCGGCTAGTAGATGGTGCAGGTAGAGGGATAGGTAACAATGGTGGGGTCCCTGATGGGTGTAGTGAATGATAGTAGGCTGATGCTACATCTCTCATCTCAACCTCGAGTGCTCTAGGACTAAGAGGTCGAATACGTGGAGATAAAAAGAATGGTGGTAGTAGAGGTGTAGGTGCCTCATCCTCAGCTGGCACTAAGTCCTCAGGATGCTCAGGCTCCGGAATGTATACTGGTACATGATCCTCCAGCTCCATGGGATCAGGTACATACTCTGGAGAATGTGGTGCCTGCTCCAACAACTGTCGGGCAGCCTCCTCGTAAGGATCCTCAGATGGAATACTCCAAGATCGTGCCTCAGAGTGAACAGAAGTATAGGTAACGGCAGAATCAGCTGACATGACTACTGTGACCAGCAGAAATGAAACAACTTTATGAGTATATATATAAGGCTCTTTATAGTAATATACGTAATATATTTATAGACCACATAAAATCAATTAAAAATGCATCTAGCCCAACTAACTAATGCAACAACTAGTGTCCCATAAAAATACACGGTGGGGAAAAAGGAAAAAGTCGGGGGGGGTGGGGGAAATAAAAACCCCTTTTTATGAATGCAATGTTTGAAAACGGTTATAGTCCAGCAAAAACATTTGACCTGGTTCTCTATAACCTTGGCTCTTGATACCAATCTGTAACACCCCCAAATAGGGTCGCAGCGGAATAAGGGTCCGGGGCGTGTTACTTCATAGATCAATAACACAAGATATATATAGAACGACCAAAAAGTCGTTTTAAAACTGATACATTGGATTTAACAAATATTTGATACAAATAGCCCGAAGCTTTAACTTGTTCCTGATTATTATTACAAAGATACTGGTTTACAACTTAAAACAACCATATCTTTAGCATGACTTCCCAAAACAAAATCACCAATGTATCCTTGGCACCTTGTGCTTACTGATCTCCTGAAAAACATTGCTTTAAAACGTCAACAATAATGTTGGTGAATTCATAGGTTTGATAAATCATAATATGCAGGACCGCAAGACTTTTCCCGTGATAATGCAACACATGCAGGCATCACAAAACCAGATTACATTTACACTAAGCTCATGACACTGAAGCTCGACAGTCTTGTTCGCAAAATATTGCTACTCAGCCCGAAATGATGTTCTAACCCGAAACATCCCTGATTCGACATGCTATAACGTTCGTTCCCGGTGATAGCTAGTCACCCGAACGGGGAGGTCGTTTCCCAAATAGATCTATTAAATAACATTCGCGCTCACATAATGTAATTCCCAACTACATCTATGCAATTGACAGTTCATGATAATGGGCTTAACTTGGGTTATCGCTACTTAGGCAAACATGTAATCAATACTTGCGTCCAATTTATAAAACAAAGCATGTTTCCACCCCATAATTATAAATCATTGAAATCGTAAAAAATGTGGTGAATGAACTCACCTGGAGTT
The DNA here is from genome assembly GCA_026074375.1 of Tanacetum coccineum. Classification (NCBI taxonomy): domain Eukaryota; kingdom Viridiplantae; phylum Streptophyta; class Magnoliopsida; order Asterales; family Asteraceae; genus Tanacetum; species Tanacetum coccineum. Next base: position 2,178 of record BQNB010060192.1, read on the forward strand.
CTGATAATCAAATATCCGCAGATAAAGCGTCTCGTAAAAGATCGACATGCAACCTAAATTATCATAGTGGATAATTACAACACATTAAGTACTCCTACCATTCTAAGTCTAGATAGCATAATCACCATCTAAATGTTTAAGTGAAAACATGTTTATAAAATTTTTATTTTAAAATGTTTAAACATACTTTTGCTTAAAATCGTCATAACTTTTTCACGTTTCTAATCCGTTTCTTATGACCACACTTTACGTATTAAGACGAGTTATCATAATTTGACATTTTCCATATTTTGACCCCCTGGTGAACAGTAACTTTTACTGTTCACATCAGACGTAAGCTTTATTTAAATCGTATTTGTTGTCGTAAACCCCGTAAATGTCGTATTTTATTCGTTATAGCTCCGTTTTTAGCGATTCTTTCGAGCACGATCTCGTAATTGAAAGTTCTATAATTTTATGAGGTTTACAAAAATATAACTTTCTGTCATGAACAGTAACTTTTATAAAAATAGTTTTATAAAAGTATTAATTGTCGTATATTGCCGGAAAAATTAATTCATAACTCTTCGATAGTAAATTAAAAAAATTAACTATTCTTATCATTTTGGAATCCCAAAAATATGTATATATTGTTAAAAATACAAACTTCTGTTTATATAAATTTTATAAAAATTATTTAAAAACTCCGTTTAATTAACGTATAACTCGTTTTACCGTAAACTTTTTCGTTATTAATCCCCGTTTTAACAAGTTTCTTACCTTTTTCAGAATCGTCGTGAAATGTAAATTATCTTATAAAAATATATTAAAAGTTATACTTATACACTAATTTTGGGCTAGAATGATTGGCATGTTCCGTTCATGAGTCCAAAATTTAGTCTTGTTTCCTTGTTTCCACCTTATGACTTTTACCACAAATCTTATATTTTATATTTATCATATATATTACATGTATAGTATGTCCATAGTCCTTTTATTGTCCATTTGTTTCAAATATTACAAGTCTTCCATAATATTTAATAAACTATAATTTCATAAAACCCTAAAACACCTAGTTATTTATATATAATTTATTAACATAAAAACCATATGTGACCATGTTTCTCATCTGTATTAACCTAATTCTATGTGATGCATATAATATTATCATAGTCCATAATCCATTTTAAAACCCTTTTTGTGTCATATGATATATCTTTAACTTAAAACTATTAAGAGATCATAAAAACCTACTTAACCCATAACATGTTACACACCAAACAACAAGATACAATAATTTATCAGCATTTTTAACATGATATATGTAATAACACAACATATATAAAAGTAATCCATGTGATCATTTCAAGTAAAGATCTCATTTTCATGATAAAATCCTAAATGGTGATTAAGCTAACATAGAATAACCATATGCATAAAAATGAAAATTATAGGAACAAAAAGGTTTCTAGTAGACCTTATGATGTGTGATGATGGAGATTAATCTTTTTTTAATCACCCACGTGCTAACCCATGTTTAGCCACAAAACCTAAGCATGCAAATGAAACCCTAGATAAGGTTTAGAAAACCCTATATCTTTCCTTTCTGATTAATCCTTGAAAAAGGGTAGCCAATGCTTGGGATCACCTTAGAATATCTTAGAATAATGTGTAAAGAGGGCTAGGTTGAATAAAATAAATTTTTGTAATTGGTTTTGTGGGTGAGGGTTATTGAGCTGTGGGCTCTATGTCACAAAAGGGATGTTTGTTTGATTTTTACTAAGTGTGGAAGAGTTAATGTATGCAACTATGAGATAATACTATGCATTAAAATTGTTATTCTTAGTCAATTAAAGTTGCAATATTGTTTCAAACACACACTTCCACGGTCTTAAGGAAGTTGTTGGTCCAAAGGAACAAAGAATGGCTTAGGTTTTTAATGAAGAGGTATGATACAAGACCAAGTGGTGAATTCTTTCCTTATATCTTTGTATCAATTGCATAAAAATCGGCATATAAGAAAGATATATTGATGTATAGAGTAGTTTTTATGTATTGGTATAAATGTGGGTATTTGTTGAAGCGTAATTAATTAACAATTTCCGGTAAAGCTAACGCAATTTATCGCGAAACGTAGTCAATTTACGCAACCAATAAAAATACAATGAACAAAGACCATAATTATTCTCAAAATAATTATTTAATACTTGCTTGATGCAAATGTTTAATCGTTTGATGCCCGTTTACATTGAACGCTAATTTTTAGCTTACGCGATTTAGCTTAACATTTATGATTTAAAGCAAATGCGTACAATACAAAAGGTACATTGTGGATTTATCGATGTCGTCAATGACTTGAAAACACAAGGTGTTATAATATCTAACGGTATTAACTCTGTCTTCAATAATTATACAACAACATGCTTCTATTCATCACAAGCACACTAGAAAAGACTAGATAGACATGTGAGAATTCATGAGGATCCATATTTATGCATAACCCATGAATAAAAGTTAAAAACTGGTGAATCAAGAAACATTACTTCCTCTCAAACAATACTTCAGTGGTGAAGCATTCAACATCAGGTATTCAATATGCTTTACCTGTAGATGTTAGTCCATAGCACAAAAATACAAAATCCAAAGTATGTTTTTCTTAAGAGCATTAAGTATGACTAACAATTTTAACAAACAGTCTTAAGTATAACTAGCAGTTTTAATTATACTTAACAGTACTAATTGACAAGACTAACTGTGTTAACTCTTTACAAAACTTTTATAAAAACATAAAGAGATATAGACATTTAAGGATTAAGCATTCCAATACTTGAGACTAAGTACTGAAGCCTTCCAGCATCAAAACCTTTTGTAAGAAGATCTGCAACATTATAATCAGTATGAATTTTAATCATTTGTATTAACTTTTTAGCATTTCAATCTCTTATAAAATGATGCCTAATCTATATATGTTTTGTTTTAGAATGTTGAACAGGATTTTCAATAATGCAGATAGTACTGTTATTGTTAATATTAATGATAGTGTTCATGAAATTGTACCCATAATCCAGCAATTAGTTTTGAATCCTGAGTACTTGCCTACAACAACTAGCATCAGCCACATATTCAGCTTAAATTATAGAAGTGGCAACCATAGTTTGCTTCTTACACTGCCAAGATATCAACCTATTTCCCAAAAATTGACAACCTCCAGTTGTTGACTTCCTATCTTGAGTTGCTCCAGCATAGTCACTATCTGTGTAAGCAACCAGTTTAAATGGAGAGTCCCTAGAATACCAAAGGCCTAAAGTTGGTTTGCCTTTCAAATATCTAAAAATTCTTTTGACTGCTAAAAGATGTGATGTCTTTGGAGTAACTTGAAATCTGGCACATGCACATACTGCAAACATGATATCTGGCCTAGATGCTATGAGATACATCAAAGACCCACTCATAGATCTATAGAGATGTACATCAATATCATCAGCATCTCTATCTTTGACTAAGGGCTTTTCCAAATCAACTAGAGTTGAAGCAGACTTCACATCAGTGTAGTTAAATTTCTTCAAAATCTTAGCTACATATTTATCCTGACTGATAAATATTCCATCTTTCTTCTGTTGTATTTGTAATCCTAGAAAGAAAGTAAGTTCGCTCATAGAACTCATCTGAAACTTATCCTTCATGAGCTTCTCAAATCCAGTACATAACTCCTTGTTTGTAGAGCCAAAGATAATATCATCAACATAGACATGTACAAGCAAAATATCTCCTTTTTGCTTCTTAATAAATAATGTCTGATCTATCTTGCCTCTTTTAAACCCATTGCCCAACAGATAGTTAGCCAAAGTTTCATACCATGCTCTTGGTGCTTGATACAAACCATAAAGTGCCTTGACCACCTTGTAAACTTTGTCTGGATGGTCAGGATCCTTAAATCCTGGTGGTTAAGTAACATAGACTTCTTCCTCAATAGTTCCGTATAAGAAAGCACTCTTTACATGTATTTGATATACCAAAAAACTCATAAAAGAAACATAGGCCAAAAACAATCTTATTGCCTCAATTCTTGCCACAGGTACAAATACTTCTTCATAATTAATACCTTCTTCTTATCTATGACCATGTGCAACTAACCTTGCTTTATTCCTAATCACAATCCCCCTTTCATCTTTCTTGTTTCTGAAGACCCATTTTGTTCCAATGGTCCTCTTTCCACTAGGCAAATCCATAAGTATCCAAACTTGTTGAAGTTTGAATTGGCTGAAAGTTTCTTCCTGCATTGCTTCCATCCCAGTTATGAATTAGATAGATCTTTAGAATGCTTGTTGGTTCAATTGTGATAAGAAACAAATTATAAACAAGTATTTGAGGGTATCATGTGTTTTCTGCTCATACAACTTCACCTTGAGAAGGGAAACCCTTGTTCAGAAGTAAGGTTTTGGACATTCTTCTTGTCTGAACAGTTGACTGCACTTCACCAATCACATTGTCAATTGGATGATCTTTATGTATTCTTGTATTGGGAGTGGTTGGAACAATATAGGAATTTGTAATGTTCCCCAAATCAACTTCTGGTTCTTCTTCAGTGTTGTCTTCTTCATTTGGACTAGCAGTACTAACTGATGGACCAACAGCATTAAGTTTAAGACTACCAGTATTAACATCAGGACTGGCAGTATTAACTTGTTGCCCAACAGCATTAACATCTTTAGAACTGCTATCATCTGCAAACCTTTCTTGTTCAGCATTCTCATTATTTAGACCATCTTCAAAACTTGGTTTTGGCATCATCAGCAGTTTTGGTTCACCATTATCAACATTCTTTGTAGGTGAATCAAGGTATGAAGTATCTTTCCAAATTGGCATCACAATGCAATCTTGACTGTTTTCTTCTGATGTACCTGCAGAGTCATTAGAAACTGTACCTGCAGTAACTGGTACATAGTTCATAGATTGGGTTAGAGAGTCAATATCAAACAGCCATTTTGGACCAGTCCCTTCTATCATAGGCTTATTCTCTAAAAACCCAATATGCAAGTTTTCTTCTACCCTCTTGGTTCTAGTATTGTATACCCTAAAAGCTTTACTACTCAAAGAGTATCCAACAAAGAAACCTTCATCACTTTTGTAACATCCGAGAATTTTTGAAAATTTCGAATGACGATTTTACCCTTTGACTTTTTGGGTCTGACTTGACTTTTTGACTTTTGGTATTTTATTGTCTCGTAAAAACAATTACCGCGTGACCGGTAAAATTTTCGGAACATATTTCAAATAATAAATCATATTTATTATTATATTTCCCAAGTGGATGTTATTTTTAATTTATTTGGCTTGAAAACGAAAAAGATATATATATTAATTAATAGTTGACGTATTAAAAACGAACCACTAAATCATGTTTTCACAACTCGGACTCTAAAGCAATTTGATGTAAAACGACATTCCTGACAACTTTTTAGTTTTGCCCGAGACCCGAAAACGAACAGAAAATGACTAAAATACCCTCGCAAAATTTTGAACAGCGCACACAACGCGTACCGACACGAAGATAATTAAATTATATTTAATTACCACTCTTTATTAAATAAAAATATTTAATAAATTATTGATCATTTTATTCAAAAACGTTTTCTTAAAACGCAAATATTCTGAGTTAAAGTTTATTTTTACGAACAAAAGTTTATCAGTGGTAGCCGCCCCGCATAGCCTGTGATGGGACGCTGTTCTATCTTAAACGAGGAGTGTGTGGGTTTTTGAAGTTCATAGACAGGGGTGGTGCATTTTTATCCCCCCCCCCCAAAGACCACCCGCGAGTACCGGACGGCTATCGAACTCGAATGGCTCTCGCATTCCCGTGAGTGCTGCATAGGTCTGTGTAGTGAGGGGCGGACTGGTGTTGTTTGCTTTTATTGGGTCGGCCGATAGGGTCGTTTAGTTGTGAGTAATAGGACAGATCAACTGAATGTATGTCATAGCGTGTTCTTGGGGTGCGGGGTGGTTTTGGGTTTACGTTGGTATTGCATCAGATAGTTTAGCCAACAACGTCTTGTTAAAAGACGGGCTAGGTGAGTGTTGGCTGGGATGCGTCGCGCAGATTTATATACGAAAAATAGGCGTGTTGATCACACATTTCTTCCCGTCCCTGATTTGGATAGCATGTCTCCTGTTATAAGATAACACTTTATGTGAGAGAGATAGAGAGATCGCGTAAGATAGATTGCGGTTGGAATACCCACAGCGGTGTTGGGGCAGTGGGTGATGGGGCATCTTGTGGTGGTGTTCGGATAGGGGGTTGAGCTTGTGTGTGTGTGTGTGTTTAGTGTGTGTGTGTGTGTGTAGGAGCACTCGGGAACCGCCCCCCTAAATTATTATAGGAGTTAAGTGGTTTAACCACTTTATTTTCTCAATACTTCCACTACACTTTATTAGTGACCATGTAGTAGTGGAATATATGTTAATTAATATTAAGTTTCATAAAGTAGCTATTATAAGACTCTAATCATGATATCTAGATCAGATACGCGTCCTTTTAAGTTTAAATGTTCGCAGTTGATTCTTACCTTTTGATGAAGAATTGGTCGTATAGCACCGAGGAATAATACATTGATAGTTTATTCTTTCAACATTACATCCATTAATAGCATTGCACATAATGCATTCCATGACTTAATACAAATTTTAATATACAACTGGCGCTTGACCTTAAGGTTAAATCTATATTAAAAGAATAGAGCAATGAAAAGGGAAAAGAATAACGTCACACTTCATTATCAAATATGTCGGCATTTTAGAATAGTCCTAAAGTTATAGATATAAGAATTACATATGATAAAGATGGATACACAAAGAAAAGGAATGAGTCATCAATCACGTCCGAAAATCACGCCAACAACCATGTTCATTCAGCCATACCCTACATCATAGTTTATCATTCATTCACTCAAAGCTATCAAATAATAACTATATAAAAATGAAGATCACACAAAGGTGGCAGTCATCACTAATGAATCAATTTTCCAATCAAGCGCATAGGTTGTCTATCGTTCTATGCAACATTTGAGAACCATTAAACCTGTAACGAATAAAGGGAAGGCATGAAGCTTTTTTCGATCATTCAATCTTGGTTCGAGTTATTGAGTTCGGTTAAAAGCATGCTTTAAATCATGGTTCAAGTTACATACAAAGGTTGTGTTCATGTCCGTGAACAAGATCAGTTTAGGCTGTGTTTGAGTAACATATTTCGTTCGTTCAAAATCACGGTTGTGTTCGGTTGGAAGGTTGGCCCTTTTAAAGGTTGCATAGGCGGCGGAAGCATTCGTGATTCAAGTTGACGTTTCGTTTCGTGGACCGATTTTCTATCTATTTTTAGTTTGGCTAAAAGGTTTTGGTTTTGTTCCCTGGAGGTCCGATTATGTGTAGGGGTTTGAGTCATCAAAGACTACTCAAGTTATGACGTTCATGTTCGAGGAGTTGCTCATGCTTGTGTTTGTGATCGTCCGTTGATCAAGTCAAGGTGTTCCTTTGGAAGTGGGTCACGTCAACTTTTGACCAAGTATGTCGCTTAGTGTTCGGTCTTTTTTGGTCTTAGTTGGATGGTTGTACTTCGTGTCTTGTTAGCATTCAAAGTAAATCTGAGCTTATACTACCTATAAAATCGGCATGCTAGCTATAAGAATCACTAATATTTTCAGCTAGCTTTATTCCACCGAACAAGACAACCTCACGTGGTCTTTCTTTCTTTTCTTTCTTTTTCATGGAATCATATAGTGAAATTTATATATTTGGTCTTTGATTTGTAAAGTCATTTACAAATAAATATTATAGGATTTAAAAATAACATTTTTGGCCCCTGCAATTTTAAGCTTTTCAATACTAGTCTAAAATAATTATTTTATCTTTAACATAATTATATTTATAAGAGGTACGTCTCAAATGTTGTAATCAATATAAAAACTTAATAAAAAAACTTAATTAAATTTATTCGCGTAATATTTATGAATCCTAAGACGCGACTTTATTTTGCTTCTAGGATTTCTCTAGGCCACTCGACGCTCATTTCTCGGTCTTTCGACATTTATTCTCGATATCTTTTATCGCATAGCTTAAGGTGAGTTCATAACCTCGCTTTTCAATATTCTGAATGTTCTATAAACCCGCGAGGGGGATACATGCTTGTCTACAAACTCTTATACTTACTCGGTTACCTTATAACAATGTGATTGTTTTTAAAGGATATTGTGAGTTTATAGCCCCACGTTTTACATGTTTTATATATATTTTTGGGGTGAGAACATGCTTGTTTACAAATGCATTTACATGGTTGATTACAAATTGGTTTACATACTCATTTACATAGCTCGCTATGGGATACATTACTTGACTTCATTTTTTGGTCACGAATGTATATTTTACTTTTGAAAAAGGATTACGGATTAGCTTAAGCGGATTGAACTGATGACAAAAACGGTACTGTCCGGGTATTCTTGAGGGGAATAGTAAGGAGACGTTATTTTTACTATATGACCGGGTGTTATTGGAGGGGACACCGGGGTATAAGGGAGTATTTTTCTTTAAATCCCTACCCGAGTGTTCTTGGAAGGGACACCTATGATGGTATATTTAAGTCTACGTCACCAGCGTCATGAACTTGTAAACACTTAGAGGGATGAGGCGTATGTTATGAATAGATCTATTCGGGTGTGGATCCATGGTTGGGTGATTAGCTATCACCTTGGTAACGAGACCGTTATAGCGTGATGTCCACGGCAATGATATAAAATAGAATCTATTTCGGGTATTGACAGTCCCGTTCGGGTGATTAGCTCATCACTAGGGTAAACGTAACGTTATAACATGTCGGATACGATTGGTTGGGGACTACAGGGCAGCCCCTCCGCCCCCCCCAACAAATACACATGAAATTTTACTGTTATATTAGTGCATCGGTTTCATGAACTTAGAGTAATTGTAATCATTGTTTTATACCCATATGGATATTTACTGTGCCTTGAATAAAGTGGCAATACATACTTGAAACATTTTGGTGACATTAAATTGGTCATGCATTCTTTATAAATCTTTGGTATAAGATTGGTACTTTTAGGTGACATAAATGTGTCTGCATTTCTTTTATAAATCTTTGGGATAAGATTGATACTTTAGGTGATATAAAATGTGTCGTGCATTCTTTATAAATCTTTGGGATAAGATTGGTACTTTTGGTGACATAAATGTGTCGTGCATTCTTATAATCTTGGGATTTTTACATGATACTGGTGATGATACAAGTGGAAATACTTTGCACTCGCGCGCGTCTATCTTACATTATTATTTAAACTAACCTGTGAACTAACCAATTTTAGGTTGACCGTTTTAGCATGTTATTTCTGGGTGATATAGATACTTGGCTTACTTGAAGTGGCATTGGAGTTTTACATTTAAGTTTTTATGGTGATGCAATTATGGACAATGTCATATCAATTTTTACGGAAATCACTTGAGAATTATTTTTCAAAACGACAATATTTAGAGGTCGTTCTCTTGTATCTAGCGCTGTGTATTATGAAGTAGCACCCCAAGTGGTATTCCGCTGCGTTGTCCTGATTTTGGGGGTGTTACAGATGGTATCAGAGCACTGGTTATAAGAGAACTAGGTTGCTATTTTACCTAGACTTAAACCGTTTTCACAAACATGTGCATCTCATCAAAATTTTCAAGGGTGCATACACACTACTTGCTTATGTGCTTACTTAAGTGTTGCATTAAGTGCTTACGTGACAGACATATATATAATTATATATGTGCCTGGTATTCCTTTCGCGTTATATCGTATACGGTTATTTATAAGGAGTTTTATATAAATACTTAGAATTATTTTTAAACTTGTGGGTTTGCCACATGGTCTCATTTTACTCGTCAGACATTGTAAGTTGAGCAATGGTCTCAACTTCGTTCTTAGGACATGTAAGTTAAAGAATGGTCTCATAGGATATTATTTTTCTTCATAGACTTTTATACTTATGTTTTACACGGAGGACCGTCACAGTTTTGTTTACATGGAAATATGTATGAATATAAGTATTACAAGTTTGTAATGGGCGGGGGACTTGCTTAATATGAGGATTGATATGATAATTGTTATGTTTAACAAAGCCCGTCACGTTTTGTTTAATGGAATTATGTATGAATCTAAGTATTTCAAGTCTTGATATGGGCGGGCTTGTAATATGAGGTTGATATGATAATTGGCTATGTTAAAACAATAAGCGTCACAATATTTGTTTACATGGAATTTTGTCATGAAACTAAGTATTGCTAGTATGTATGGACGAGACTTTGTAATCAGGAAGATGGATATGATAATCGCTATTGCTGATTGTTCATAGAGATCGTTACCTTATTTACTCTAAACCGAGTATCATAATTTATCCTTGAACTCTCGGTTGATTCTCGCATGCAGTTTTAGGTTTTTACTCCCAGTCCAATTAGACGAGTTTTTAATATCACTGTCTTCCTATACTCATTAGAGCACATGCATCGTCATGTCATCCACCACCTTGAAGGTTATGTGAGTACGCGTATTGCATCGGGAATTATTAAGTAGGTGAATTTTTAATTTATTTATTGAAAGGTTTGGGACGCCTCTTCATTTAAATAGATAAAATTATAACATCACCGAACCATAAGTTTATCATTTCTTACTTACATAAATTTGGACGCTTCTTTATGTAAATAAGGAATTATAAATGAGTGGGCTTAATGGTATCCAATATGACACGAGTAAGAACCTGAAATCGATAATCATCAGAATCCGTTAAAAGGGTCTAGAGACACAATCGTGTCTTACTACTCAGCAAAAATCTTAAGGCCTCACTTGGAGCTACCTTATCACATTCTTAAGTTATTACTTTGGCCGTTGCTAATCTTCGCGATCACGAACTGTTCGTGGAACTGACAGACTCGTTACACACTTGAGCTAATGGAGTTGATTCATCTTCGAACTAACAACTGAGTACCATATTCCGCCGACCATCGCATAAACTCTCTCGCGAGCTCCTCTCATTTATTAAACTTTATGCTGGGAACATTGTTTCTCGAAATGTCCTCATTCTCGACATCCCATCATCATTTGTTATAGTATTGACGTTATGGTCGCTGCTGTTGGGTCCTGCAGCGGTCCCCGACTGGTACAACCTTATCTAATAGGTAATGCAACTCCCCTTAAAACGAGATAAACGCCTATCGACGAAACAGATAGTTGGACTATTCATTTCGGGCCACTAGTAGGAAGACTCGGGTCGCTATACAACCTAGTACTGCCAAGTAAGTTGGGTACTTACATACATAAGCCACGTTGATGTGAATCATCGAACATTACAGATAGTGGAAACGAGACTCCGTCCTCGGACATTTAGAGACTTATACAAACATACTCACGCGACTACACCTTCTTCTTGAGGTTTTCACTATAATGAGACTTTCCATATAACGCGGTTATACCAGTCATAAGATCTGTAATGATATATTTTGAGATACCTATTCTAATGGATTGGATATCCTGGTCAACCTAGCCGAAATTTATGGATATTAAGAAATGTCGAAACATTAGATATTGCTGAATAAAGTTATCAGCGTCATGTTCAAATGGCTTAGTAAATTGTTCCTAGTCACACTAAGCGGATAACACAGATTTAATCTCGGGACGAGATTTCTTTAAGGGGTAGGTACTGTAACATCCGAGAATTTTCGAAATTTTAAAGGACTATTTTAACCTTGGACTTTTCGAGTCTGACTTGACTTTTGACTTTTGGTCTTTTATTATCACATAAAAGCGATTACCATGTAACCGGTAAAATTTTCGGAACATATTTTAAATATTAAATTATATTTATTATTACATCTCTCATGTGCAAGTTATTTTTAACTTATTTGATTCGAAAACGAAAGAGGATATATATTAATTCATAGTTTATTTATCAAAAACGAACCAATAAATCACGTTTTCACGATTCGGACCCTAAAGCAATTTGATGTAAAACGATATTTCAGACAACTTTTTAGTTTTACTCGAGACTTGAAAACAAACAGAAGAGGGCTAAAACAGCCTCGCAAAGTTTTGAAAATTGCACACAACGGGTACCGACACACAAAAATAATTAAATTTATTTTTAATTATCACTATTTATTTAATAAAAATATTAAATAAAATCATTTTATATTTTAATTATTTAAGCGTTGTTGATGACGCGAATATCCGAGTTAAAACTCATTTTTATTTTAACCGAGTCACAAAATAAGTAACACATATTTTTATAAATGTTATAAAAATATTTATGAAATATTATCAAGTAAATACTCATTTTTATCGGAAAATTGATTCCAAACGCAATGGCGCAAGTTTCGTATTTTAATTCATCCGTTAAGCGGCTCAAACGAGTCCCGAACGACTATTTTACAAAATAATACTCAAAAGTTACACTTTTGGTCCCTAGAAAATAGTTACAAAATGAACCCTAAACTAATTGAGATTTGACACTTTTATTTTATAACTTTTAATAAAGTTATATATATAAAATTTTTATACATTTTCTTTCATTTGAATACTTATAAAAACACATACTCACTTCTCTCTCTCCCAATTTTCCGGCGAGCTTCCCTCGCCGCCGCCATCACCTCCGGCCACCGGAAACTTTTCCGGCGAATTTTCCGGCCGAGTCCAAAATTGTTCCCCGTCACCCGATCTACCCGATCCCCACCACGACGCGTTGCCACACGCCTCTCCACCACCACCACCCACTCACCGCCACCCCGCTGCCACCCCACCGAAACCACCACCGTCATCACCATCATCATCTCATCATCATCATCATCATCATCTCGTCACCCTCGTCACCACCCCAACACCACGCACCATCGCCACCACCACAGCCCCGCCACCACGGGTGCGTGTGGTTTTTAAAGCACCACAAAAAGGGTACGTTCGGTTTCATTTCACCAGCCAAGGGTGCGCTGGGTTTTCTTCTCAACACCAACATGGTGCGTATGGTTTACCAGGAGGGTGCATTGGGTTGAATAGAAACGAAAAAGGGTGTGTTGGGCTTAACGTCAACACCATCAGGGTGCGGATGGTTCGACAATAGCACCATGGGTGCGCTTGGTTCTTATAAACACCACAAAGGGTGCGTGGGTTTGAGTGTTAAATGATCCATGGTGCGTTTGTTTGTTCGTACCACCCAAAAGGGTGCGTCTGTTTGACAGAGCCACCCACGAGGGTGCGTTGGTTTGTCCGAGCCACCATCAGGGCGCGTTTGGTTGCTCTCAGTCACCAAGTAGGGTGCGTTTTGGTGTGGTCTCCGCCAACATAGGGTGCGACTAGTTTTGTATTAAGCACCGAGGGTGCGTTTGGTTTTGTATTTCGCAGCCAAGGGCTGCGTTTGGTTGTTACGACACCGAAATTTACCACCTAGTGACTACCAAACAGCACCGCCATCTACTTCGCTTGACTCCTCTCTAAACACTCCTATTGCTCCACCGTAATTTTCCCAGAGTGAACTCTTGAACACACCTAAAACCACTCCTCTTCCGATAACCTCTCCACCTCTGGCACCCACACAACCATCTAATCAATCATCCCTATTAGCAAAAACACTAAGCCATTGAGCCTTATTTTCTCCATCACCTCCACAATCTCCACATTCAATTTTTTTTGAAAACTCTTCGAAGTTCTCCCACTATGGACCGTCAATCCTCCACCTCCTCAACCCTCGTTCGACACCATCGAATGTTTGGAGAACCATCCTCCACCAGTTCCTGATGTTATGGAACCTCCTCTACCACCTCTTCCACAACAACTTTTGCCTACATGGTCAAATGACATCTTTCCACCTATCGCTCATGAGAATTTTTGTGAGCATTGTCAAAGACCTCTAAGGGATCGTCAATGACCCTCACGCGTGAAAAAAAGTTCATCCTCAACCACAACCATCCTCGAGCTCTCTCACTACTCTAAAAAACCCCTCACCCCCACCAAAACTTTTCAAAGGACGTTTTGTGATGATTATAAAAATAAATATTGTAGATCTTAATTTTAATAAGGAACGTTTCCTTGTCATAGTTTTACCATTTTTGTAAGTAAATAAAATTCAAAAAAAAAGTTGTCTCCTTTTATTACAAAGATTAATTTCATCTTATTGTCTTATGGCTTGTATTATATTTTATTTATTTATGCTTCTTGTCCATTTATATCTTTGATCATGTTTATACTAACCGAATTTAAAGTCAAAATTTTGCCTTCCTACATAGGTGTCGGTACCCTTGCAAATAACGAAGGCGTACCTTATTAATAAGATCGCGGTAACCGTGAAACAGTAACAGTTTTTCCATCGTTATTTTTTTTGTAGTCTCTCAAAGCAAGGGGAGCTGTGTACTTATGTTATTTAATCACTATCAACTTATTTTGAGCATAAATCCACTTGTATACCTGACATCCGCATATTAAAGGGAAGTTTCGTCAAGGGGAGTATTACATTCAATGTCACTCTTTCGAATCAACACCTTTTCATATTATTACATTTGATTCTCTTCGAATCAACACTCATCCATATTGCTTACATTGTTGCATCTTTTGTTAGTTTTTCTTCGACGCTCTTTTTGTTTCGATAAAAAAGGGGAGATTGAAGTAAAAGACTTCAACCTAAAACTTCACATTTTTTTTTTTACTTCCAATAATCTTATGTTTTGTCATCAACAAAATGAGGGAGATTGTGTTAGAAATTTAGTGCAATTGTAGGAATTAGATCATACTTAGAAATGGGTTTGGAGGTACAGAGTGTACACCCATCAAGTCACTGATTTTCCCTGACTCTTTTAGTGGTTAGAATTAAATGGGTGGTTACAAACATTTAAGTGGCAGGTTTGACTACATTAAATGTTTGTAACAACTTTTGCCTATTTAAGTGCATAATTTTGACTGCATTAAATGACCATTATATTTAATTGGTCTGTAACAACTAATTTTCTAAATTATGGAGATAATTATAGAAGTAAATTAATTAGTCAATAATCTCTCAATAATGTCCATTGACTAGGTTTTGAGTAAATCCCTATAAATAAGGATCAAAATTGCATGGAAAATGATACAGAAAACAAAAACACATAGAAACACAGGTTTCTTGATATGTGCTAGAAAAACAAAACAAGCCTTAGTTTACAAGGAGGTATTCGTGATACTCAGGCATAGGGTCGAATAATCTTCTTTGGAAAGTTATTACACGACTTCAAGTGATATCCAGTCACCATCTTTGGTAATTAGCTAGGCTATTGATTGTCTTCACCCTGTTCTGGGCCTACCAACAACCAACAATCAAAGAAGATTATTTTGTGATAATCAATGGCTGCTGCTACTATGAAATACATGGCTTCAAACTTTGTCAAGCTTGACAAGTTTAAAGGGGTGGACTTTCAGAGATGGCAGAAGAAGATGCACTTCTTGCTTTCTAGCATGAGTATGGTGTATGTGCTGACTACTCCTATTCCTAAAGATGGTGGTGATGATGCAACTATGGAACAAATCAAGAAAAGGGCCAAGTGGGACAATAATGACTATGTCTGCAAAAGTTTAATCCTTAATGGTATGTCTGATTCTCTATTTGATATTTAACAGAATGTTGAATCTTCTAAAGAACTATGGGATCCCTTGGAGGCCAAATATATGGCTGAAGATGCATCAAGTAAAAAGTTCCTTGTTAGAATTCCAAAATTTTTTACAATGACTCATTTCAAGACCATCTTAGAAAAATACAATGAACTTCTTGAATACTTGGAAGGTTACACAACATAAATATAGACATGAATGAGGCCATTCAGGTCTCTTGTTTAATTCCATTGACAACTCCCTCTTCTTGAAAATTTCAAGCACACCTTGGACACATCTCAAAGAGAGTCAACTCTTGTTGAGTATGGGTAGTCAACTGCTGATTGAGGATCCCCTCAGGTGCAGGATATGACAAGCCAAAAGGCAACAATGTTGCTCGGGCCCTTCAGTTTTCAATAGGTGGAGCAATAACAACTCCTCATAGGAACAATTACACAAGGGTAAACGTAAACATCAATGAAACGACAAAGAGCTAATCCTAACAAGAAGGCAAAACCTACTTGTTGAAATGTACAAAACTGTCACATTAAAGGGATTGCATAGGTTTAATGTTGCAGCAAAGCTTAATTGTTTTCCGGTTACAAAGGTTCTGATGATTTCATCTAACTTACTGAAATGTCAAAATATGTGTAATAAATCTTCTTTAGTTTAATTATTACATATGTATCTAAAGCTTACTATTGAGGCGGGGATGATGATGTGTGGTGGTGGGTTTGAAATAGGAGTAACAATTCAAGTGGTAAAGATAATGTTGGTGTCAAAACCTATGAGTCGTTGATGATGGATCTATTCTTCACATGGGAAATGAGTCATCACTCTGGTGCATAGAACGTGGTTTGTGTAGATCTTAGTTTAGTTCTGAACTATAGTTTCGTTAGTTTTAATGAAGGCATGTTCACTACTAAAGGAAGAATTTAGTTTCTAGAAGTGTTTTGGAATAATTGTGGGTAAATAACAAAAGGATTAAAATCTAATAAATTGTTTTTTATATCCTAACACTGTATTTTATTGGTTTTGTTATTTACTAGTAATCAAATGTTTAGGCTTAATATTGTTAATGATACAAAACTACCAGCCTTATGTCAACCTCTAAACTGAATGATTCAATCCTATGACATGCTAGACTGGGCCATGTCCACTTTAAGAAGATGCAAGATATGTATAGGATAGGTTAATCCTAGCTTTTAACATGGACACTAAAAAGTGTAAGACTTGCATGCGGACCAAAATAACTAAGAAACCATTTTAAAATGTAAAATGTAAAACTAATATTTTGGAGCTGATCTACAGTGATTTATTGTGAACTGCATCATGCTACTTCCTTCACTGGGGGAATAAAAAATACTTTGGTGACATTTAATATTGATATGCATTTAGGTTTATTTATTACATACTAAGATGAAGCATTAGAATAAATTCAAAGTTTTCTAAAACTGTAAAGTTGGTTTACAACAAGGGTCCTTCATCAAAAGATTTAGGACTGATAGGGATGTGAGTTACATGATACTCTGTATTTTCAGTCTGTTGTAATTATCTAATGAAACGACTGACACCGTATACTCCCACAACAAAAAAGTTAAATCTAAAGGAAAATAGAGTACAGAAAGAAATGGTTATTCCCATGTTGTCCTACTCCGAGACCTGAGTCAAAGTTCTAGGGTGAAGCATGGTTAACAACTTTCTATTTATTAAATAGGGTTCTTAATAAAAGGAATAGGATTACCCTTTATAAACTCTAGACTAAAAGGAAACCAAACCTGAACAACCTCAGGGTTTGAGGTTGTAGGGCGGTTGTAAGACTCCCTAATCCAAAGCTGAAAACTTTAGGTGAAAGAGGCATTGAATGCATCTTTATTGGATATGATGAGCATTCTAAGGCTTTTAGGTTCTATGTTATTGAACCTAATGAATCAGTTTCAATTAACTCTATAATTAAATCAAGGGATGTTATCTTTGATGAGAATAGATTCTCATCAGTCCCTAGACCAAGTCTCAGGATTCCTAAATAGAACTCAAAACACTGGTGGCTTAGTGTCCCCTAAAGAGGTCAATGAAAGGTTTTGTTCACACACCAGAACCTGAGCTAGAAAGGCAAAAGAAATAGGACTCCAAAGAACTTTGGACCTGAATTTCAATTATATTTAATTGAAGGAACAAGGGATGAGGTCTCTGACCAACACTCTTATTGATTTAATGTTGAGGATGACCCCAAAACATTTGATGAAGCAATAAAGTCCCAGGATGTTGCTTTCTGGAAAGAAGCAATTAATGATGAGATGGACTCCATCATGGGCAACAACACTTGGGTGTTGGCTAATCTACCTCCAGGTTGCAAACCTCTTGGTTGCAAATGGATCTTCAAAAGAAAACTAAAGGTAGATGGAACTATTGAAAAGTTCAAGGCAAGGCTGGTCATTCAGGGCTTTAACAAAAGTCAAGGATAGACTACTTTGAAACTATGCCTTTAGTGGCACATATCAAGACCCTAAGAACTGCTGATTGCTATGTGCATCAATTTCAAAATCTGATTATCATCAAATGGATGTGAAACACTTTCCTTAATAAGTGAATTAGATGAGGAGGTCTATATAAACCAACCTCAGGGCTTCATCATGCATGGCAATGAAAACAAGGTGTGTAAACTGATTAAGTCTCTACATGGACTGAAGCGAGCACCTAAGAAATGTCATCAAAAGTTTGATGAAGTGGTTTTATCTAATGGTTATTTACTTAACCAAGTTGACAAATGTGTATATAGAAAATTTGATGAATCTGGTAAAAGGAGTCATCATTTTGTCTATATGTTGATGACATGCTAATTTTGGCAACGACCAAGTTCAGGTTGACCGATCAAAGGAATACTTGTCCATCAAGGTTTCTCTAATGAAGACCTGGGGGAGGCAGCTGTTATTTAGTATAAGGGATTAAACATGAAAGTTAATGGAGCAGCAATTTTCTCAGTCTTACTATATTTGATAAGAACTGAAGAAATTCAATTACTTTTGATTGCACACCTAGAGTATTCCATAGATAACAAGTGCGAATTTGATTGGGGGGGGCCTAATAATGGTCAAGCTGTATCTCAACTTGAGTATTCTAGGGTGATTGGCTACCTAATGTATGTCATGACTTGTACAAGGCATGATATTGCTTTTGCACTAAGCATGTATACTAGTAATCCTAGTACTCAGCACTGGCAAGTAATTCAGCGGGTACTGAAGTACTTGAAGAAAACCATGGACTATAGATTGACATATATTGGTTATCCTTTAGTGTTGGAAGGTTACACTAATGCAGAGCTGGATTAGCAACTCTAAAGACAAATTCGTCTACCTGGGTAATTTATGCTTGGTGAGGTGCAAATTCTTAGGCTCCAAGAAAAATACCCAGGTAGACGTATTGTCGTTTAGAGTGCTAATCCAACATGCATAGTGTAACCTTCCAACACTGAAGGATAACCAATATATGTCAATCTATAGTCCATGGTTTTCTTCAAGTACTTCAATACCCTTTGAATTACTTGCCAATGCTGAGTACCAGGATTACTAGTATACATGCTTAGAGCAAAACAATATCATGCTTACAAGTCCAGACTTACATTAGGTACCAATCACAAAATACTCAAGTTGAGATAAAGCCGACCATTATTAGTCATCAACTTTTCTCACTTGTATCAATAGGAATACTCAGAGGATGCAATCAAAGTATGAATTTCTTCAGTAACTTAACAATATAGGAAACTGAGAAAATGCTGCTCCTAATTTTCATGTTTTAATCCTTATACCAAGGATAACATTAGCCTCCCTCATGTCTTTCATAGAGAACCTTGATGACAAGAATTCCTTTGCAGGTCAACCTAAACTTGGGTCATCCCAAAAATAAGCAAAAAAATTGGGGATTCCCCATCAACATATAGACAAATGATGACTCCATACCAGAATTCATCAAATTTCTATATACACATTGTCAACTGTGTTAAGAAATAACCATTAGATTGAAACCACTTCATCTAACTTTGATTGACATTTCTTAAGGCTCGCTTGTGCCGGGCTTCAGTCATGTAGAGACTTAATCAGTTTACACACCTTGTTTTCATTGCCATGCATGATGAAGCCCTGAGGTTGGTTCATATAGACCTCCTCATCTAATTCACCATTCAAGAAAGCTGTCTTCACATCCATCTGATGAATAATCAGATCTGAATTGAGCCAGTAGCAATCATCAGTCTTATGGTAATGATAGTGCCACTAAAGAATAAGTATCAAAGTACTATCCTTGACTTTTTGTTTAAAGCCCTGAATAACCAGTCTTGCCTTGAACTTTTCAATAGTTCCATCTACCTTTAGTTTTCTTTTGAAGATCTATTTGCAACAAGAGGTTTGGCAACCGGAAGTTAGATCAGCAACACCAAGTGGTGTTGCCCATCTGATGTAGTCCATCTCGTCATTAATGCTTTCTTTCCAGAAACCAACATCCTAGAACTTTATTGCTTATCAAATGTTTTGGGGTTATCCTTAAATTAAATCAATAAGTAGTTTGGACAGAGACTCATCCCTTGTTCCTTCCAATTTTAAATATAATTGTATTCAGGTCCCAAATTCTTTGGAAGTCCTATTTATTTTGCTTTTCTAAGCTCAGGTTCAGTTGTTGAACAACCTCCTTCATTGACCTCTTAGGGACCACTAAGGCCCACCCAAATGGTTTTCAGTTCTATTAGGAATCCTGAGACTTGGTCTAGGGACTGATGAATCTATTCTCATCAAAAGATATCATCCATTGAATTTAATTAAAAGTTAATGAAACTGATACCAATAGGTTCAATAATATAAACCTAAAAGCCTTAGAATGCTCATCATACATCCAATAAAAGATGCATTCAATGCCTCTTTCACCTAAAGTTTTTCAGCATTGGATCAGGAGTCTTTACAACCGCCTACACCCCGAAACCCTGAGGTTGTTCATTTGTTTCCTTTATCTAAGAGTTTATAAAGGTAATCCTATACCCTTTTATTAAGAACCCTATTAATAAATAAAAGTTTTTTAAACATACTTCACCCTAAACCTTTGACCAGTCTCGAGTAGACAACATGGAATTAATCCATTTCTATCATACTCTATTTTTCTTTCAGATATTACATTTTTTTGTGAGTTATACGGGTCAGTCGTTTCATATATTATACCAACAAACTGAAAATATAGAGTATCCATTTACTCACCTCCCCTATCAGTCCTAGAAGCTTTTTGATGAAGGACCCTTGTGTAAACTCATCTACAGATTTGAATACTTTGAATTTATCAAATGCTTCATCCTTAGTATGTAATAAATAAACCTAGAAGCATCATCAATAAATGTCACAAAGTATTTTTTATTCCCCAGTGAAGGAGTAGCATGATGCAGATCACATAAATCACTGTAGATCAGCTCCAAAACATTAGTTTTACATTTTACATTTTAAAATGGTTTCTTAGTTATTTTGGTCAGCATGCAAGTCTTACACTTTTTAGTGGTCAGTTAAAACTAGGATAACCTATCCTTAAACATATCTTGCATCCCTCTAGAAAGTGGACATGGCCTAAAGTCTATCTGCCATAGGATTGAATCATTCAGTTTAGAGGTTGACATAAAGGCTGGAGCAATAGTATCATTAACAATATTAAGCCTAAACATTTGATTACTTAAATAACCAAAACCAATAAATACACCGTGTTTGGATAAAACAAATTTATTAGATTTAATCACTTGTTTATACCCACAATTATTCAAAACAACTAGAGAACTAAGATCTTCCATATATTATGAACAAGTCGAAAACATTAAACAACGAAACAATCGTTTCCAGAACTACCTAAATATACACAACCACGTCTATGCACCAGAGCTGTTGACACATTCCATGTGAACAAATAGATCCATCATTCAACGACTCATATGTTTTTGAAACAAACATCTATCTTTACACACATTAAACTTTTACCCTAAATCCAACCCACCACACAACATCATCATCCGCACAAAGTAAGCTTTTAGATACGATATGTAACATAATATAACTAAAGAGATTTATTAAACTATATTTGACCTTTCAGTAAGTTAATGAACCATACCACCGAACCTTTGTACCCTGAACCATTAGCTTTTGCTGCCAACACTAAACACCCTATGCAAATCCCTTTTAATGTGACCAGTTTTGCCACATTTCCAACAAGTAGGTTTTGCCTTCTTGTTAGGATCAGCCCTTGTGTTATCATGATGTTTACATTTACCCTTGTTGCTATTGTACCTATAGAGAAGTTGTTATGCTCCACCATATTGACAACTGAAGGACCAGCAACATTGTTGCCTTTTGGCTTGTCACTATCCTGCACCCTGAGGGACTCCTCAATCAGCAGATGACTACCCAACTCAACAAGAGTTAACTCCTCTTTGAGATGTTTCAAGGTGTGCTTGAAATCTTTCCAAGAAGGAGGGAGTTTGTCAATGATACAAGAGACCTGAATGGCCTCATCCATGTTCATCTTATGTTGTGTAAACCTTCCAAGTATACCAAGAAGTTCATTGTATTTTTTCCAAGACTGGTCTTGAATGAGTCAGTTTGTATTTTTGAAATTACTAACAAGGAAACTTCTTACTTGATGCATCCCTCAGCCATATATTAGGCCTCCAAGATCCCATAGTTTCTTTAAAGAGTTCAACATGCTGTTACATATCCAAATAGAAACAACATACATTAAGGATTTAAACTTTTTGCAGACAAAATTCATTATTGCCCACTTGGACCTTTTCTTGATTTGGTTCCATAGTTGCATCATCACCACCATCTTTAGGAATAGGAGTAGTCAGCACATACACCACACTCATGCTAGAAAGCAAGAAGTGCATATTCTTCTGCCATCTTCTAAAGTCCACCCCTTTAAACTTATCAAGCATGACAAAGTTTGAAGCCATGTATTTTTCATAGCACAACATCCATTGTTTATCACAAAATATCTTCTTTTTTTGTTAGTTGTTGGTAGGCCCAGATCAGGTGAAGACAAAGCATAGCCTAGCTAATTACCAAAGATGGTTACTGGATATCACTTGAAGTCGTGTAATAACTTTCCAAAGAAGATTATTCGACCCTATGCCTGAGTATCACGAATACCTCCTTGGGATAAAACTAAGTGCTTGTTCTTGTTCTAGGCACATATCAAGAACCCGTGTTTCTTGTGTTTTTTGTTTTATGTATGATTTTTCCATGCAATTTGATCCTATTTATAGGGATTTACTCAAAACCTAGTCATGGAAATTAATTGAGAGATTAATGACTAACTAAGTCTCTTCTTATAATTATCCTCATAATTTAGAAATTAGTGTTACGATGACCAAATAAATAAATGGTGCAAATATTAATGCAGGTCAAATATGCCACTTAAATAGGCAAAAAGTTGTTACAAACATTTAAATGTATCAAACCTGCCACTTACAATGTTTTAACCACCCATTTAATTCTAACCACTAAAAGAGTAAGGGAAAATCAGTGACTTGATGGGTGTACACTCTGTACCTCCAAACCCATTTCTAAGTATGATCTAATTCCTACAATTGCACTAAATTTCCAACACAATCTCCCTCATTTTGTTGATGACAAAACATAAGATTATTGGAAGTAAAAAATAGAATGTGAAGTTTTAGGTTGAAGTCTTTTACTTCAATCTCCCCTTTTTTATCGAAACAAAAAAGCAACGAAGAAAACTAAAAAGATGCAACAATGTACCATATGGATGAGTGTTTGATTCAAAGAATCAAATGTAATAATATGAATAGGAGTTGATTCGAAGAGAGAATTGAATGTAATACTCCCCCTTGACGAAAACTTCCCCTAAATGAGGATGTCAAGGTATACAAGTGGATTTAATGCTACAAAATAAAGTGTTAGTGATTAAATAACATAAGTACAAGCTCCCCTTGCTTTGAGAGACCTACAAAAAATAAAGATGGAAAACTGTCTACTGTTTTCCCGGTTCCCGCGACTCCTTTTTAATAAGGTACCGCCCTTCGTATTTGAAGGGTACCGACACCTATGTAGGAAGGCAAAATTTTGACTTTAAATTCGGTTAGTATAAACATGATCAAAGATATAAAAATGGACAAGAAGCATAAATACAAAGCATAATACAACTAAGATGAAAAATTAATCTTTGTAATAAAATGAGACAACTATTTTTGTGAATTTTTTTCACTTACAAAAATAGGTAAAACTAAGAACAAGGAAACGTTCTTATTAAAATTAAGATTACAATATTATTTTTATAATCATCACCAAAACCTCCTATGAATAGTTTTGGGGGTTAGTAATAGGCGCTAGGATGAGGTTGAGGATGAACCTATTTCACCGCGGAGACATTGACATCCCTTGAGTCCTTTGACAATGCCACAAAAATTCTCGAGAGCAATGGTGACAGATGTCATTTACCATGTAGGCTTAAGTTGTTGTTGGATGAGGGTGGTAATGAGGTTCCATAACATAGGCCCAGTGGAGGATGTCTCCAAACATTCCGATGTGTCCGAATGAGGGTTGAGGATGTGAGGATTGACGGGTCCATAGAGGGAGAACTGCGAGAGTTATTTTAAAAAAACAAAAAATTGATGAGGAGAATGTGGGAGTGTGGAGAAAATAAAGCTCATGGGCTCTAATGTTTATTCTAATAGAGATTGATTATATGGTTGTGTGGGTGCCAGAGGTGGAGAGTTATCGGAAGAGGAGTGGTTTTTAGTGTGTTCAAGAGATCACTCTGGGAAAATTATTGTGGATCTATAGGAAGTTTTGAGAGGAGTCAAGCGAAGGAGATGGCGGAGGCTGTTGGTAGTCACTATAGGTAGAAAATCTTTGAAATGGAGGGATAGAGAGTGGATGACTAAGCAAACATGCCCGAACACTAATCCACGGTTTTTATCTTAAAGACTAGCTATCTTTTTTCTCACTTGAGTGATTTTCCATGGTATGATCAAAGGAATTCAAGAAATTTAGTAATGAAGAATGAGATTGTAAAGATACTATTTTAGATGAACTCATGTGGTGTTCCATTATAAATGCAATTTCATATAATTTTGGGAAAATTCCATGATTAGTATGTAGTAAATGCTTAAAATGTCAAACTCTATGAATCTAGTGACTGAAATAGGTTTTATTATAGGGGAAAGTTTGGAGTTTTTAAGTTTTAAAATCCATGTAGAAAGGTTCATTGATCACCCTTCTGCGGTGCCTTTCTATGTAGGGTACCGTCCTTAGATGTATAGAAGGGTACCGGGGCTCTGATGAAAGCATAAAAGAAGAAAATAGATGGAAGGGTTAAGCAATGAAAAAGTTTGATAGAGTCTTTTGTTTTCCACCAATATAGATGATCCTCAATTAATTTTAAGGGAGAGTTCTATATATGTCTATAATGTTAAACAATGTAAGGTGCGGTTTATCTCGACTAAAATTAAAAATAAGATAACCTAAAGTCTCCCTAGTTTTAATGTGTGCTTGGTTTGAATTTTACCCGAAAATACATATTTGAATATGTATTCCCATTAGCATCAAGAGACATTATGAAGTGATGCATATTAGAAAAACTTTTTGTATTGCAGGGTAACTAAAACTTTTATGCCGAGTTCTAGACGAGAGAAAGTATTAAAAAAAAAATCTTTTGGGGTTAGAATGAAACAAGGACACCATTATATGATGAGCAAATGCATACAAATAGGTAAAAAAAAAAACATAGAATCATACAATATAGTTGCGTATGAATTCAAAACTTTTCCTGAAAGTTTTAATTTTTCAAGTGGCGAAATAGAATCATAGACTCCAGTTTCGACGAAGAAAAGTAGAGATCCATACCTTTGGGTATGAGTTAGATGTGGTTTTTACTAGGTGTTTGGCTCCATGATCCCAAGTCCTAATCTAAGAATTAAAGGGTTTCACCGTTGAGAGATGTTTATGTTAAAATATCGTCAATGTTTATCTTCCAAGAGACCTTCCTATTGAGATGTTTTCCTTTTATGGACATTATCACGGAGAAAGTGGTTGTCGAATCTATATGCTTTATATCAGGTAAGGACATGTTTTTACTTAGGTCATGGCACTGTTAATGTCACAAAAGATGGGGGTGTCATTTTAGTTTTAATGTCATAGTCATGAGGGCTTGATTCATCGCACAACGCTTGTTTGACAAGCCTTGCCATGCGGATACATGTTTTGGTCCTTAAAAAAAGACTTCAATGATTCTTTAGAAGTTTAACAGCTGCTTAGTACTTAATGAAACTTAATGCTTAAGTGGTTTAGTACAGTTAGTGATAAACGTAATACACAGTTACTACTGTTAGTATAATTTAGTACTGATAACATAAAGTTACTGCTGTTAGTTGAAGTTAAGACTGCTCAGTAGGTATGAAAGACTTAAAATATAACTAAGGTAGTTAGGTGCCTAGGTAAGTAGTAAAAGTTTATACTGCTAAGTACCGGTATACTACTGTTAGTGAATATTAGTACTCTAGTACAATGTTACTAATTCTTATGAATATTAAGTACTGCTGGTGGAAAAGATTACAACGTTTGAAGACTTTCTACGTTCAAGAGGACAAAGACTCATTAAAGAGATAAATATTGTTTTGGAGAACAGAATCGTGTGAAGATAATGTTATGAAATAATCATGTACAAGATTATACATAATGATTATTTAGAATATTACGTTTAAGTTTAGAAAAATAAAGAATCTTTAAGAATGTATTGTATGACGACTAGGACTCCCTTAGTCCTATAAAAGGAGGCACAAGTGCATAGTTTAGAATAACACAAACAACCCCCCCACAGTCCGTATACATTATCATTTTCATAATTGTCAAAGTCGATTGAGAATAGCTTAAGGTTGTAAACCCCAGTAAGCTAAGTTTAAGAGTACTCCGTATGTAATAATCTAATAATATTGGAGTGTTTTGTTATATCCTTTGTTTTTCAAGATTACTGTTTTATCATTAGATTTATACTTCTAGAGAATTAAAGTGTAGAATACCGCATACACTTAATATACAACAAATTTCTACAACAAGTTTTTTGGATTTACCAAGTAATTTAACCTTAGACAACCTAAGGAATCGATATAGGTTTGGGATCAATAAGTGGTA
Source organism: Tanacetum coccineum (assembly GCA_026074375.1). Lineage (NCBI taxonomy): Eukaryota > Viridiplantae > Streptophyta > Magnoliopsida > Asterales > Asteraceae > Tanacetum > Tanacetum coccineum. The sequence goes on from BQNB010060192.1 coordinate 28,956, forward strand.
TCAGAACATTGCTTTGAGAAACTTTAATCTAGAAGACATGGAACTTGAATCTACAAATAGTGGTCCTAAATGGCAAACTTCCCAAACTCAAATTGGGGGAATATGAGATGTGTGCTATAAGGAATTAGCAGTATTCAGATCAAGAACTATGCACTCTGAATGTAGAAAATGGAGATTCATAGGGTCTCAGAATCTCAAACATCAGAGGAAATTGGATAACAGTTACAAAGAATGTCTACAACCTTAACAGCAGAAGAAAAGATAAATAAAAAGAATGATGTCAAAGCTAGGTTTTTTGTTAATCATGGCACTTCCAAATGAAACCATCACTAACATTCAGTCAGAAATCAAGACAACACCAAATAATCAAGGAAACTAAATGCAGACACTCTAAGGCAATGTAGGCTTTATGTAGTGGTTTGATTAGAGTGACATGGCAGAAGAACAAGATCCAGACAAACTTGGCTCTTTATGGCATTTTCAGACTCAAGGTATAACACTGGATAACACTTGCTCTAAAACTTGTCTGCAAAAACTAGAAACTTTTAAGAAACAAGATGATGATTTCTTGGCTAAACAACATCAAACCGAATTTACGCATTACTTATAAAAGAGGACTAGATACTGTTGAGGTACAACTTGTCACATATAGGAAGAATGAGGTTCTTTTTAGTGAAGAAGTTGCTCTGCTTAAAAGAGAAGTAGGAGTCAAAACCTATGAATTTAATATGCTTAAAACAGAGTTTGTGAAAAAATTTAAGCACGAAAAAAAATGCCAAATTTGATTTTTAAAATTTAAGAAATTGGTAAGGCCTCAAAAAACTTAGATCAGTATGTAAGGAAGTCAGTTAACTGACAATAAGTAAAAAAGGGTTTTAGGATATACCATGCATTTCCCTCCCCACCCCTCATCCTTAATTGTAATAATAGAACCTAACAAGCTGGATCTGTCCTTAATTCTTTTTTAACACCCCCAATTTTTCACGCTGCGAAGTAATACAACATAGGGTGGTTTAATTCCCATAAGTACAATTGCATAAAGAATATAAATATCTGGCCTAGATGTTATAAGATACATCAAAGACCTAATCATAGATCTATAGAGAGGTACATCAACATCATCAACATCTCCATCCTTGACCAAAGGTTTTTCTAAATCAACAGGAGTTGAAGCAGACTTCACATTAGAGTAGTTGAATTTCTTTAAAATTTCAGCTACATATTTGTCCTAACTGATAAATATTCCATCTTCCTTTTGTTGTACTTGTAATCCAAGAAAGAAAGTTAGTTCTCCCATAGAACTCATCTAAAACTTATCTTTCATTAGCTTCTCAAAACCAGTACATAACTCCTTGTTTGTTGAGCCAAAGATAATATCATCTACATAGACCTGAACAAGCAAAATATCCCCTTTTTGCTTCTTGATAAATAATGTCTGATCTATCTTGCCCCTTTTAAACCCATTGCTCAACAAATAGTTAGCCAAAGTTTCATACCATGCTCTTGGTGCTTGATGCAACCCATAAAGTGCTTTGACCACCTTGTAAACTTTGTCTGGATGGTCAGGATCTTTAAATCCTGGTGGTTGAGTAACATAGACTTCTTCCTCAATGGTTCCATATAAGAAAGCACTCTTTACATCCATTTGATATACCAGAAAACCCATAAAAGAAGCATAGGCCAAAAACAATCTTATTGCCTTAATTCTTGCCACATGTGCAAACACTTCTTCATAATCAATACCTTCTTCTTGTTTATGACCCTGAGCAACTAACCTTGCTTTATTCCTAATCACAATTCCCCTTTCATATTTCTTGTTTCTGAAGACCCATTTTGTTCCAATGGCCTTCTTTCCATTAGGGAGATCCACCAGTATCCAAACTTGTTGAAGTTTGAATTGCAGAAGTTCTTCCTGCATTGCTTCCACCCAAGATGAATCAGATAGAGCTTTAGCAATTCTTGTTGGTTCAATTTGTGATAGGAAACAAGCATATAAAAAGTAATTCAGGGTATAATTGTATTTCTGCTCTATTACACATCACTAAGAAATCCCTTTTTAGAAGTAATTTTTGGCATCTTTCTTGTCGGAAACAGTTGACTCACTTCACCAATCACAAATTGCCAATTGGATGATCTTTGATGAATTCTTAGTATTGGGAGATGGTTGGGAAAAAAATATAGAATTTGTGATGTTCCCAAAATCCAACCTCTGGATTCTTCTTTCATGGTCTTCACTCTTTCATTTGAACTAGCAGTACTAACTGATGGACCAACAGCATTAAGTTCAAGACTACCAGTATTAACATCAGGACTGACAGTATTAACTTGTTGCCCAACATCTTTAGAACTGCTATCATCTGAAAACCTTTCTTGTTCAGCATTCTCATTATTTAGACCATCTTCATCCTGCTTTTGAGCATCAACAGCATTTTTTGGTTCACCATTATCAACATTCTCTGTAGGTGAATCAAAGTATGAAGTATCTTTCCAAATTGGCATCACAATGCATCTCTTGATATTTTTCTTTGATGTACACACAAAGACATTAGAAATTGTACCTGTACTAAACTGTACATAGTTCATAGATTAGGTTAGAGAGTCAATATCAAACAGCCATTTTGGACCAGTCCCTTCTATCATAGGCTTATTCTCTAAAACAATGCTCAATTTCTTCTTACTACCCACTTGGTTCCTAGTCATTGTTATACCCTAAAAGCTTTTACTACTCAAAGAGTATCCAACAAAGAAACCTTCATCACTTTTGCATCAAACTTGCCTAACTGACCAAAAGTATTAAAAGAATAGCAAACATGACAACCAAATAGTCTTCATAAAACTTAGAGCTGGTTAAAAAAACCTCTAAAAAAACGTATAAGGTGTCTTGTTTATAGTGTACTTAAACTACTAAAACCTCTATTTTGTACATAACAATCAGTAGAAACGCTATCTGCCCAAAATGTGTGTAGTAACTTTAGAGCGTCAGCTACATTGTTCTATCCCCCCCCCCCTCGCAGCCTCAATGAGTGTCCCTATTCTCCTCTCAGCAACACCATTTTTACTTGAGGAAACCTAGCTACATTATATTCTCGATCTTTAATACATTTTCTCTGCAAAAATCAACCATAAACTTTTTCTTAAACTCTGTTCCTTTAATCACTTCTGATTATTTTTCATTTTCTATCCACAAGGTATTCTATTTCTTTGATAATAGCCCTTATAAGGATCTCACTGTTTTCATCCTTGGTATGTTTACAAAGAAAACCATGTAAATCTACTATAAATCATCAGTGACTACTAAGCAATACTTCTTATGCATCAAGCTACTCACAAAGGTTGGACCAAACAAATCCATATGTAGCATAAAAAAAGGCTTAGTAATAGGAATCAGAACTTTGGACTTACAAGAAGCTCTGTGTTGCTTCCCTTTAAGACAAGCAACACAGGTTTGGTCATTTTCAAAACGTTTTGTAGGCAATCCTCTTACTAGATTATCCTTGACTAACTTATTTATGTTTTTAAAATTAATATGACCAAGTCTTCTGTGCCAAAGCATTGATTCATCTAATGTAGCCTTTGCAACAAGACAAGTCAAACTTTCTTTAGGAATAATGTTCTTCATATCAAAACTGTACATATTGTCCTTTCTAGGAATTTTAAGAAGTATCTGATTTTCATCAGGCAACTTAAAATTTGGAGACAAGACAAGACATTCAGTATCTGTAAAAAGGACATAGTTCTTTTTGTCACACATCTGTGAGACACTAAAAAGATTGAATTTTAACTCATTGACAAAGTATACATCTTCAAAATCAAGATTATCAGTCTTAAGAGTTCCTTTACCAGAAATTTTACCACCATATGCACCTCCTCCAAATGCAACATAACCTCCATCAAACTGCTTGAAATCAGAGAGATAAGCTATGTTACCAGTCATGTGCCTTGAGCATCCACTGTCAACAAATCCTTTATCATCAAGTTGTGGCTTGCCCTGCACAAAAGAATAAGGAAATTAGATTCCTTTTGGGACCCAAGCCATTACTGACTTGGATCTGCCCCGTGCATCAATGTAGTTATATCTGTTCAAAGTGATTGATGCACTATTAGGTTTGATAGGTCTCCAAACCCAACATGCTGAGGGCTTAACAGCATTGAACCCATTTTCCCTAGCAGCATTAACTGATGTTCTATTTGGCCTAGCAGTATTAACTACTCTGGGCCTAACAGTATTAACAGGTGTTCTGTATGACCTAGCAGTATTAACTATTCTAGGCCTAACAGTATTAACAGGTGTTCTGTATGACCTAGCAGTATTAACTATTCTAGGCCTAACAGTATTAACCTTATGATTAAAATGCCTGTTAGTTAATGCTGGATTCTTATAAAAGGGCCTTTGGACAGTAGATTGTGCTGATTTGTAAAAATGAGTCTTTGGTCTAGCATAATGCATTGTTGGTTTTGGGTGAGCAATATAAACTGACTTAGTAGTACAAAGAGGTTTTAGACCAGTTCTCAGCAAAACTGCTCTTGGAGTCATATTTTTATGGGTTCTATGGTGTGAGGTCTTGGCATAATAGTCATTATCCACCCTGTTGTAATTGTTCCCACTTACCACCTTTTTCTTTTGATGGTAAGTACAATTTTTCTGCACATGATTAAAGCTCCCACAAATAAAACAAGCCTTGTTATACATCACAAATTCACTACCTAGTTGATTGGACTTTTAACCATTCCAATTTCTCTGATTCCCTCTAGGACTTTGTGATATATACATTTTTGCATACCTAACTGACTTTTTAACTGGTTTTTCTATTTTAGCAGCAGTAGGAATAACAGTTTTCTTTTTAGGCTTAGTCTTAGACTCATCTTGTTCCTCATCATTTGACACCCAATCCTCAATAATTGGAACATCATTATTCTTCCTAACTTTATTAGGTTTTACTTCACTAACATTCTTACTAGTGTTAGACCTACAACCTTCAACAAAGCTACTTTTGACCTGTGATACGTGTTCTTCTACCAAAGACTTAACATAATTATCTTTATAATTTTCTGATTCTTTATCACAAACCACATTAGACTCTTTCTTATTATTCTCAGGACCATAGCCTTTGAATTCAGGCTCTTTGAATTCATCAAGACCAGAATAAGACAGATCCAGCTTGTTAGGTCTATTATAAATTAGAAGATGAGATGGAGGAACTGTACTATATCCAAAACCCTTTTTACTTTTGTCAGTTATCTGAGTTCCTAACAACTGATCTAAGTCTTTTGAGTCCTTACCAAATTTCTCAATTTTAAAATCAATGGCATCTTTTTTTTGCTTAACTTTTTCAAACTCTGTTTTAAGCATATTAATTTCATATTGTTTGATTCCTACTTCTCTTTTAAGGACAACAACTTCTTCACTAAAAAGAACCTCATTCTTCATATATGTGACAAGTTGTGCCTTAACAGTATCTAGTCCTCTTTTATAAGTAATTGCCTTAAATTCAGTTTGATGTTGTTTAGCAAGCAAATCATCATATTGTTTCTTAAGAGTTTCATAGTTTTTCAGACAAGTTTTAGAGCAAGTTTTATCAGTGTATACCTTTGAGTCTGAAAATGCCATTAGAGCCATGTTTGTCTGAACTTGTTCTTCTGCCATGTCACTCCAATCAAAACCTACATCATCAATAGCCAACATTACTTTTGAAGTGTCTTCATTGTTTCCTTGCTTCCTGGTGTTGTCTTGATTTCTGAACTGACCTTCCTTGATTCTTAGTGCTCCGCACTCCCTAGCAAAGTGTCCTAACTTATGAAAGTTGTAACACTCCACCTTAGATTTATCATATCTAGCAATATCATTATCATTAATGAAAATCTTCTTGCATGTCCTCTGATAGTACTTCTTTGCTCTCACACTTAGCAAAGAGAGCCGCCACTTCAAATCCATTGCTTCCAAATCATCTTCATGAATTTGCTCTAAGTCCTGATGTAGGACATTAAAACCATTCAGATTTTCAACCATGAAAGCATACATAGTATTATCACTGACACTTGTGCAAACTTGTGGACTGGCAGTATTAACACTAGGGATAGCAGTACTAACTTGTGAAGAAGCAGTGTTAGCATCATTGGTACTGCTAGAGCTTGGTGCAGTCATGAAGGCCAAGTTTTGAACACCACTAGATGTATCAAAAGTTTTCTTTATCTTTTGTTCAACAATTTTGAAATTGTTGTACAAATCATCTATACTCATAGTCTCAACCTTAGGCTTATTCATCCAAACAACTACATACTCAGGTGGTAAGCTGCTTAAAATTTTTAAGTTTAAATCTTCTTGGGCAATGATCACACCCAAGATAGCAAGCCTACTGACTATCTTCTGAAGCCTATTGAAAATAGAGTCAAGAGACTCTGTACTTGTTGCACTGAAATTCTCATACTGTTGCTTTAAGAGAGTTTTTTGAGTTTTCTTGGTAGCTGCATTACCTTTAAATCTTGTTTCAATGGCAACAAACATAGATTTAGCATCTGGATACTGACTGAATGTTAGCTGATGTTCATTTGGAAGTGCCATGAGTAACAAACCTCTAGCTTTGACATCATTCTTTTTATTTGTCTTTTCTTCTGCAGTTACAGGTGTAGACATCTTTGTAACTGTTATCCCATTCTCCTTAGATGTTTGAGATACCGAGACCCATGAATCACCATTTTCTATCACTTCCTAGAGTGCATAGTCTTGGATCTGAAAGTACTGATTAATCCTTATAGCCCACATCCTATATTCCCTTAATTTGAGTATGGGAAGCTTTGCATTAGGAGCACTATTTGTAGATTCAAGCTCCATGACTTATAGATCAAAATTTCTCAAAGCAAAGCTCTGATACCACTTGTTGATCTTAAACCTAGATTGATTCCTTAGGTTGTCTAAGGTTAAATTACCTTGGATAAATCCAAAATAACTTGTTGTAGAAACTTTGTTTGTATATTAAAGTGTATGCGGAATCTACACCTTAATACTCTAGAAGTAAAATCAATGAAACAGTAAGTATGAATGAATGAACACAAGATGTAACAAAATGCTTCAATATTATTAGATTAATAATACGAGTACTCTTAACTTAGTACTGGGGTTTACAACCTTGAAGCTTTTCTCAATCGACTTTGACAACTATGAAAACTGATAATGATACGACTGTGTGTTTTTGTGATGTATCAACTAATGCCCTAGAGCCTCCTTTTATAGACTAAGGAGTCCTAGTCGGCTTACAATACATTCCTAAGATATCTCAATCTTTTAAATAAATACATTATGTATATCTTGTACATAAATATCTCAACACTTATCTTCACACGCATTCTTGTTCTCCAAACAATCTTTATCTCTTTAATTCGTCTTTATCCTCTTGACAGTAGAAAGTCTTCAAACAGTTGTAATCTTTCCACCAGCAGAACTAATAAACATAAGCAGTAGTAACATTAGTACTAATATACACTAATAGTAGTAACTTGTACTAGCAGTCTTAACTTTTACTACTAGCAGCACTAACTACTTAGCTTATATTTTAGTCTTCAACACTGAGTAGTCTTAACTTTAACACTTAGTATAATTTCCATTATGTACCTGAGCAGCAGTAACTTCTAAGAATCCATGAAGTCTTTTAAGCCCTAACATTTCATTTGCTTGGTGGCCAAGGGAGGTGATGCAGGTGCTTGTAAGGTGGTAGGGTGGCTTCTAGTGACATGGTGGTGATGTAATAGTGGTGATTAAGGTGCTTGTTTTGTTTAAAATGGGTTAATAATGAAATAAAGGGGTGCCGGGTTGGTTTTTGTTTTAGTTTAGCATTTTTGGTTTTAAATTCGAGTTAGGGTTAGGGTTTAGGATAGATTAGGGTTTAGGATTAAGGTTTAGTGTTAGGATTAAGGTTTAATGTTAGGATTAGGGTTTAAGATTAGGTTTAAGTGAAATGTTTTCGAATTAGGGTTTAGAACTAGTTTAGGGTTTCGTTTAGGGTTTAGGGTTTTAGTTTAGGGTTTTAGGATGACTTAGGGTTTAGGTTTAGGGTTTAGAAGTTATGCATTGAGTA
>BQNB010060193.1:0-37024 GCA_026074375.1 Tanacetum coccineum
AATTGTTACATGTTTTAAAGAAAACTAAACAAAAGCTTAATTGAAACATACCTAAACTTTGAATCTTGAAACACTAATTCACCAACTTGTTCTTGATAAAAAAAAACTTTTTTTTCTTGTGAGGGATTTGGCGACCAAAGGGAGAGGATGAGAGAAAAAAATGATTTAGGGTTTTATTAAATTTGTATTTATACTAATAGAGTCCTAATTGTAATCAAAACGGGTTAAAATGAAAAGTAGCTTGGTATTCTATAGCATTTACCCTTCTTTTTTCCCTCTTTATCCAAAACCGGCTGAACACCCCTTATATATATATATTTTATTATTATTTTATTTAATTATTAATTAACTGATTATCTTAATTACCTTAAGTTTTTATAAAAACCTAAGCTAATTTGGGTAAACCTTTTCACATAAACGCAACTACTTAACTTTCTAAAAATAACTTTTCATTTCACTTTTTCACTTTCTATATTTAGAAAGTCCACTATAATTTTCCAAATTTTACTCACTTCACTTATTTCCATTATGCTACATTTCCCATTAACTCTTAACACAAAATCATCAAATCATTGACGTAGCATTGCATGTTATACGCCAATACTTTTCATTATCACTATATGTGAACAAATGGAATACTTATCACGAAACACAAACGCACTCAAAATGAGATGCCCATACACCTCAAAATGATATCATGCACGTATTCAAACCACTTAGCACACATATATAACACATAGCACAAGAGAATCACACACAATGAACTCTTGGCCATTTCTAAAGGTATTACTAACCTGATTAAATCACGGGTGTCACACATTATTTGTGGTAACTGACTTTGACTTTAAAAAAATATGTCTTTGCAAGAGAATCTGAAAACGTAACTGGTTTACCTAAAACTGATTGTCTTTTAAAAGCATTTGGTTGTCGAATAACTGATGGTTTTTCAAACTTAATTTTCATAGATTTTCCTTTCATCTTTTCAATGAGTTTTTTTAACTCACTTATTACAATGTCTTTGTCTTGTAATTGAGCTTTTTAATATTGAATTTCAAAATATTTGACATTTATTTGACATTTAATTCTCGAAATGAATTTGATTCTTTTTGTTTCCAAACTTTGTCATTATTAAGTTGTTCCTGACTTTGCTGTAAAGCGAGTTCAAGATTAATTAAATGTTGTTCAAGTTTAGAAAATCTTTTTGATAATTCATTTAAAGATTTGTTATTGACATTGTTCATTCTTTTTTAAAGCTCTTTTTTAAGACGTTCACATTTGACAACTTGGTCCACATAATCACATTGTAAGTCAGTGAATTCATCAAGGGTTGTATATACACCAAGTATAGCATTCATGTGATTAGCATAATAATATTCCTTGGAAAGTCGGTCGATTTCATTCAAAAATTGTGTTTTTTGAGTTTCCAGTTGAGATTTAAGAGAGTCTACTTCATGTTTAAGAGAATTAAAGCATCTCAAATCAACAACCATTTCCTCTTTAAAAAACAAGTGAAATTTTTCTAAATCAGCATTGATTTTTTGAATTTGGGGACAAAAATTTCCTTCGATTGTATTTTAAATGAACGGATCTATATGACCAAAATATGTCCTTGTAGCAATAGTTTGTTTGCAACGTTCCACTCCATCAAAAATCGTGTCAACACTACTTTTAATTTTAAAAAGTTCTTTAGAGCTTTTACACTTTTGATCCCACGAAATGGATTCATCCATCCGGTTTTCTAACAAAGTTATTCGTTTATTAAAACACTCTTTTGAATTTTCATTCTTGACAGGTGTATGACTCATTTTTGACCTTTCTAAAAAATATCGCTGTTCAGGCGACTTTTCACATTGTGGAACGAACAAATCATAAAGATTATTCAAGTTTTTATAATCAAAAGGTTTGATTAAATCACTTAATTTTGATCGACTTTCGTAGGCAAGACGAATCGTTTCGTCAGATTCAGGAGCTAATATTAAAGCAAGATTATCATTATAGCAACCTATATCATATAGACGAGGATTCGCACTTTTAGCTTTTTGAGGAACTCAGGGTTTACAAAACTCGGTTTACAATTACGATTAATCATATTCATTGTTTGAACTGAATGACCGGTTTTATATACAATATCATCCAAAATATTTATTTTATTTTCCAAAGCAATGACTTTTTCAAGTTCTTTGTATTTACGAGTTTTGTGAAACTTCTTCTAAGCCTCTTTTTCTTGTGAAATTATGGAGATGGTTTCTTGATGTGCAAAAAGCTCATTTTTCATTTCTGAAATCATTTGATTCAAATCATTTATCTTTTGAGTATATTCATTAAATGACTTTTGAGATTCCATTTTGTATGATACAAAATCACCTTTAGCTTTTGCACAATCAATTTCCACCTTTGACGTATAATTCACATTATGATACCTATCAAGTTCAGCTTGGAACTTCTTAAGGTATTTGAACATCAACTGATTAGTCTTTTACAGTTCATTGTTTGCTTTTTTAAAATGGTTATTTGATGATTCTAAACTTTTTTTTCTTTTTTTGAAATCCTCAATTTCACCTTTCAATTTATCAACTAAAGTCTTGTTTGATAATTCTAAAAGCTTATTATGATTTTTGTTTTCATCAATTTTACATTTTAGTTTATCAATTAAAGAAGCAAGCAAATCACGTTCTCTAACAAGATCATCATCTTCATCCTGGTTAGCATGTCCTCCATTATTGCTCATATCTAAGGAATCAGTAGGGATATTAGTATCTCCTTGTTCATCCGGATATGTGTCATTAATAGATTTAGATTGCTCAGGATGTTCATTGTCATTAGCAAATACATTATAGTTATTATTATCACTTTGTACCTTTTGCAATGGCTCAGCATCAAAGATAGGTCCAGAATTATCAGCAGCATCTGGAGTAACCTCTTGAATATGTGCCATGTACAGATAATGTGCTTCTAATTCTTGATCTTCAGGTTCATAATCAGTGTCATCCCTCTAGTAAGCTTGCTCTGCATTCAACTGAAATCCAGCTTCCTCTTGCTTACACAATAGCATTTTCTACTTGTGATAAGCTGCATCCTTTGTCCGTTTAGGTTTCTGACATTCCTTTGCTACATGCTTATATTCCTTGCAATTATAACACTGAATCGCAGATTGCTGCACCACCTGTCTACCTACATTCTCCCTAACCCTAGCAACATTAAGTACCCTCTGATTATCATACCCAGTTCCTCTATTGATTCTTAGAGTATTGTCTTAATGTGCTCTACTCGTGTTTGATGAATTTATGAGGTTGTTGTTGGTAGGTTTGTATATTTTCTTGAATGATAGCGAAATTAAAGCCATGAGTTTATCAATCTCCTTATCCTTTGACAATGCATCATCTTCAGTAACCATGTCAGGCTCTTGATCATAAATGGGTGGAGAAGAGTTGATAATTGCTTTTCCTTTGTGTCTGGTAGCAGCTTGTTGTGATCTAGTTGAGGAATTTTGAGTGTAGTGATTAGGATGGTTTTGAGGATGGTAAACTGATTATTGTTGAGCAACAAGTGCTAGTGGATTATCAGTACGTGCTAGTCTTTCAGCTCTTATCTTATTGACTTCATTCTGGTGTTGCTTCAGGATGTCATAAAGTTTGTGGTAGCAGACAGTCTTCAATTCTTGACTTTGATTAACAAGTGTCACAAACCTTTGCCATTCTGGTTGTAATTTAAGTAAGAACTGGACATTCACTTGATGATTGGTAACATCATACTTATTTCTGACCAGCTCATTCACCATCTTGTAAAACCTTGAGTAATACGATTCAAGTGATTCACCATCTCGTGATGTGAATTTTTTAAACTCCCAATATAAATTGGTATCAAGATCTTGAACATTTATTGATTCACCCAGTTTCAACCTTTCAATTGCTTTCCACATCTTACATGAATTTGGACAAGCATCAACTGTGGAGTAGATATCATTATATCTCCGTGAGAATTATTTAAACAACTTCAGCTTCAACATCCAGTTGGTTCCTTATGTCTTGTGACACGATCTTATAGCTCTCCATGTACCCTTCTATAGTGGTTTCAGAACTACCTTCTGCAATTAGAACAGCCTTCTCATTCCATTTGAATTTGTAGGGTGGATTCTGGAGACAATAGTAGATGAGTTCATTGTTAAGTTTAGTGTCGTTGTATGTTTTGATTCTGGATTTCCATTGAACGTAATTACCAGGTGCTAACATTGGTGGATGGTCTTTACCACCTGCTTCCATGATGGCATTGTAAAGAGCATTTGATGTTTGAGTTTGCAAATTGGTATTGGTATTTGACATTTTGATGTTGTGAATGAATATCGGATCTTAAGTTTTATGAAGTGATTGAGATTGTGGTTTGTTTTAACTTCGAATGTTGTAAATCTCTTAAGTTAAATGGTATAAATCACCTTAGGAAAAGTGTATAAATCTCCTTAGCAAAGTGTATAAACCTCCTTAGGAAAAGTGTATAAATCACCTTAGCAAAGTGTATAAATCTCCTTAGGAAAAGTGTATGAATCTCCTTAGCAAAGTGTATAAATCTCCTTAGGAAAAGTGTATAAATGACGCCCTTTAGACTGCGTATAAATCACGTCCTTTAAAATTGCGTATAAATCGCGTCCTTTAAAATTATGTATAAATAACGCCCTTTAAAACTGCATATAAATAGTACCCTTTAAGACTACGTATAAATAGCGCCCTTTAGAAACGTATAAATCGCCGCCTTTAAAAACATATAAATTGCCCCCTCTAAAAACGTATAAATCACCCCCTCTGAAAAAGTATAAATCGCCGGATCTAAACTCGTATAAATCGCCGTCTTCAAACGTATAAACCGCTGTCTTCAAACACGTATAAATGGCCGGATTTTCAAACACGTATAAATCGCCATCTTCAAACACGTATAGATCGCCGAATTTTCAAACATGTATAAATCGCCGTCTTTAAACATGTATAAATTTCCGGATTCAAAGACGAGTATAAAAAGCCGTATTTAAAAACTTCAAATCACTTAAAGACACAATTTTTGACGTTTTTGTTTGATTTTCTTGTACAAATAACTATCCTAAACCTAGTAGAAGCATAAAAACACAAACTTTAAGGTTTGTACCACAAAAAAATTTTAGATCAAGATTCTTGAACACAAAACTTTCAAACTAAAGAAAACTTATAAAAGATGGAAAAATTTGATGTTTTCAAAGTTTTTCTTGTACAACTAACTAATACTAAGATAGATTAAGAATAAAGTTGCAAGCTTTATGGTTTTTTGAACAAACAAAAAATGAAACCCTTTTTGTGTAGTGTTCAAACCAAAGAAAAAAACGCTCATAAGAATCACATAAAACCCTTGGCGAATGATACCACTTGTTATCTCAAATAACTAATCCATGTCACAACACAATAAGCTTACCAATAAGCCTTGTTATTCAAACCAAATAAGAGAAAAATAAGAAAAGAAAAAGAAGTTTAGAGAGAGAAAGTAGAGAGAGAAAGCTTGAGAGAAGGAAGAGAGTTGGATGATTACTATGTGAGAAATGATAACCAACACCCTCCTAACATGCTAGGAGGAGTCTATTTATAGTCCAAGGCCATTTTTGGCTCGTGGGCTTTTAGCTCGAAACATGGATAATATTAGCTTAAAGTCCAAGCCCATTGAACCCGTCTAGCATATTACAATACAAGACTAATTATGACTAAGACGACCGATAACATTCTTGTTGGAAGATAAAGTCATGCATAACAATTGTAAAGGGAAGAAACAACAAGTAGAAGACCACCGTAGGAATTTTAAGTTTTCTAATAAAAAAACGTCTGTAACTGTGTGTAATGACAGTTTGAATGCTAACACCTTGAATGTAAACTTTGTTTGTGTTACTTGTGGAAAATGTGCGTTGAATGACAATCATGATATGTGTGTTCTTCATTATATTAATGACGTGAATTCTAGGACTAAAATGCACATATGGCTGTTCCCCCATTGCCTATAGTCTAGGAAAACCATTCAGAAATGCTAAACCCAATCTATTTGACCAACAGCCCTTAGAGAAAACAGTTGTTGAGAATCCAACTAACTCAAAAACCAGAAGCACAATTAGGAATCAATATGGCATGATTAGTATAGGACATGTAAATGGTGGTATTGTAAGATCACACCATCAGGATATAAAATCGGAAACCTAAAGATATAGGAACAGTACTGTGATCAAATGTTAGTATGCATCTAGGAACTAAATCCAGAACTACTAATATTTCAGAACCTACGACCCTTAGGAAATCCATTGTATCAAATACTTCATCATCTTTTAATTCTTTTGCAGCTCGTAGAGATAATTCTATTCATCGTTGACTCTGGATACTCAAAGCACATGACGGAAAATCTCAAGCTTCTAAGTAACTTTGTGGAGCAATTTCTGGGTACGGTGATGTTTGGAAATGATCAAATTGCACCGATTCTTGGTTTTGGACATCTGGTTCAAGGAAAATCATTATCAAGAGGGTTTATTATGTTGAAGGGCTGAATCACAATTTATTCTTCGTTGGTCAATTTTGTGATGCGGATTCGGAAGTTGCTTTTCGGAAGTCTACATGTTACATCCGTGATTTGAAGGGAAATGATCTTCTCATAGGTTCTCGTGGCACAGATCTTTACTCCGTCACTCTTCAAGACACATCTACTCCCAATCCAATTTGCTTAATGGCTAAAGCTTCATCCTCCCATGCATGGTTATGGTATCATCGTCTCTCACATCTAAACTTCGATACCATCAACTTGCTTTCGAAGTATGATATTGTGACTGGCCTTCCCAAATTGAAATTCGTCAAAGATCATCTTTGTTCTTCTTGTGAGTTGGGGAAAGCAAAACGCAAATCTTTTAAGACAAAAACTACCCCAAGCTCAAAGAGACGGTTATAAATTCTACATATGGACTTATGTGGTCCCATGAGGGTAGAAAGCTTTAATGGTAAGAAATATGTGTTGGTAATTGTTGATGATTATTCACGATATACTTGGACTCACTTCTTGAGATCCAAAGACGAAACACCTGAAGTTCTCATCAATTTCCTCAAACTTGTTCAAAGAGGACTTCATGCTTAAGTTAGAACAGTTTGAAATGACAAAGGCACAAAATGTTTGAATAAAACTATTCATGTATACTTTGCTCAAGAAGGGATTGAACATCAAACGTCAATTGCTCGAACACCTAAACAAAACGGCGTTGTCGAAAAACGGAACTGTACTCTTGTTGAGGCTGCTCGAACAATGCTAAGCGCTGCTAAAGTTCCTTTGTTCTTCTGGGCCGAAGCAATTGCAACAATATGTTTTACTCAAAACCGTTCACTAGTAATTCCTCGACATGAGAAAACACCTTACCACATCATCATTGGCCAGAAATCGTCTGTTAAGTTCTTTCATATTTTTGGCTCTCTTTGCTACATCGTCAGAGATGGAGAGAATCTTGACAAGATGAAAGAAAAGGTGATGCATGTATTTTTGTAGGGTATTCTACTCAATCAAGAGCTTATCGAGTATATAAAAAGAGAACAAGAGTCATAATCGAAACCATTTATGTTAACTTTGACGAATTGCCTCAAATGGAGTCAGATCACATCAGTTCTAACCCCGCACCACAATGTCCGACAACAGCACTTGAACAAGACAGTTTAAGTCCCAGTCCCTAAAGTCAAGAAAATGTTCCTTATTCAGCTGAGACAGTAACAACGTCAAATGAGCTGGATTTGATATTTAGTCTGATGTTCAATGAATTACTCAATGGAACTACTCAAGTTGTGTCAAAGTCTTCCGCTGTAACTACTGTTGATGCACCTAATCAACGTCAACAACAACACATAACTTTATGTACCTCAACAACCGTTGCTGCAGATACATCTCTATTGAACATTCAAACAACATCTAAAACTACAAGTCAACCACCAACTCATGCACTAATTGTCACTGCCAATAAGAACATTATTCAAACAGAATCCAATAAAGAATATGCACAAGTTGACGAAGACGAATTTATCAACATCTTTAGTACACCAGTACAAGAATGAGGGGAGACATCTTCTCGATATGTTGACTCGTCAAACATGCATACATTCTATCAACGACATCCTTCAGAACATCGTTGGACAAAGGATCATCTGTTAGAACAAGTCATTAGAAATCCTTCTTAATCAATTAGAACATGACATCAGCTAGAAATAGATGGCGAGATATGTATGTTCACATCACCATGAGTCAAACCGAACTGAAGAACATCAAAGAAGCCATGGCTAATTCTGCATGGATTAAAGCGATGCAGGAAGAACTTCACCAGTTTTAGGAATTAGTCGACAGACCACTCTACAAAAAATGTCATTAACATAAAGTGGCTCTGGAAAAACAAACGTGATGAGGAGAATAATGTAATTTGCAACAAATATTGTCTTGTAGCTAAGGGATATAGCCAGCATGAAAGAATCAAATTCGAAGAGTCATTTGCTCTAGTCGCTCGATTGGAAGCTGTTCGGTTATTCATTGCGTATGCTGCAAACAAATCATTTCTAGTATACCAGATGGATGTCAAGACAACATTTCTTAACACTCCTCTGAATGAAGAAGTGTGCGTCAATTATCCAGACGGATTCGTAGACCCACATCCTCCTGACAAAGTCTATCGTCTCAAGAAGGCTTTATATGGACTCAAGCAAGCTCCAAGAGCATGGTACGATGAACTCTCCAACTTCCTGGTATCCAAAGGATTCTCAAAAGGTTATATTGATCTAACTCGGTTCATTACTAAAAAAGGGGAAGACATATTGCTTGTACAAATTTACGTTGATGACATTATTTTTGGTTCTACGAACCCAAAACTTTCCAAAAAGTTTAAAAAATTAATGCACAACAAGTTTGAAATGTCTATGATGGGGGAGCTGAAATTCTTTTTAGGAATTCAGATCCACCAATCACGTGGTATCTTTATAAACCAAGCTAGGTATGCTCAAGCAATACTTAAAAATCATGGTATGACCTCATGTGATAGCGTTGGTACTCCAATGGCTACTAAACCCCTAGATGCTGACTTGAGTGGAACTCCTGTTGACCAAACAAAATATCATAGCATGGTAGGAGCACTCATGTACTTAATAGCAAGTAGATCGGATATTGTACATGCAACATGCTATTGTGCTCGTTATCAAGCGAGACCAACTGAAAAGCACCTCAAGGAGGTTAAACGGATCTTTCAGTACCTTAAGAATACCATTAACATGGGACTCTGGTATCCGAAGGAGATCGGTTTTGAACTAACTGCTTTTTCAGATTTGGATCACGCAGGCTGTCTCGATACACGTAAAAGCACATCTGGTGGAATACAATTTCTAGGTGATGATAAGCTAGTTAGCTGGTCATCCAAAATGCAGGACTGCACTTCAATGTCTTCAGCAGAAGCCGAGTATGTGTCTTTATCTGCGTGCTGCGCTCAAGTTCTATGGTTGAGAACTCAGCTCACAGATTATGACTTTTACTTTGATAAAATACCTATGTATTGTGATTCAAAGGCAGCCATAGCCATCTCATGCAATCCAGTCCAATATTCCGTACCAAGCATATTAATGTTCGATATTACTTCATAAAGGGACAAGTTAAAAAGGGGTATTGTTGAATTATTCTTTGTCGGAACTGAATACCAGTTAGCTGACCTATTTACTAATGCTCTATCGAAAGATAGGTTTAAGTATCTCATCAGATAACTCGGTATGAGATGTTTGACTCCAAAATAACTGGAGCTTCTGGCAAACGAATCTGCTTGATATACATCAAACATCAACTTGTAAATATTTTTGAAAAAGAGAATACAAAAATATAAAATTAAGAAAATCAAATACAAAAATATAAGATCTAGAAAAACAAAATATAAAATCAGAAAATTTTCAAAAATACCAAAAAGAATCTTCTCGACATGTCTCTTGGATTCGATAACATTCGCGTACCTAGAAATGTCGATTAACATTGACACGGGTGTGTAAATGAAGTTCGAGCAAGAGTTCAAACGCTTCAAAACATGTCATTTCTAAATTTTCTTTATAACTTATGTACATTTTAGTGCATAACTCGGAACCGAATGTAATAAGGGAGTGTATGCTTCAGTGTGCTTACTCTAAAAATAAAAGAGAAGTCTTCTATCATGGTTTTTAAAAACCGTTGAACGCAATTTTTCAAAAAGAATTTCCATTGTCAAATTGTTTACAATATAATTTGTGGTATCTTTCCATAAAAAGTAGCATTTGTTAAAAATGTGTGTTCAACACTCCCTTTCTCAAATAAGTTTAAAAAAATTATTGTATCAATTTTCTAAAAAATGTCATATTTATATGGATCAATTTTTGAGGGGGGATTTTAAAACCAAAAGCCTTTTAATGTATTTTGGGTACATCTCATAAATGTCAATTTTATGTATCCAAAAACATACAGTGAAATTAAAATGTGATACTACAATGTCAATTAATAATATACATTGTTCACTAAGGCATCTCACTCCGCCTTCAACATATTTGTGGTGTCATATCATTTTTTTCTTGTAATGTCAAGTTTTAAAAATTAGTGGTATCCCACATATTGTGTTGAAGGGGAGTTATCAGAAAAATGAATTCATGCAATATCGTGGTATAATTTTTCTCCCCATATAATTTTTCATGTCATAAATTTTAATCAATTGGTATTTCAAATACTAAGAGATTTATTATTTTAAATAAGGGGAGAAAATGTGATTAAAATGTGATATAAAAGAATGTGATCTTTAAGACTCTAAGTGCAACTCTTTCCTTCATGTGCAAAACAATTTTGAATCGCAAAGCACATGTGTAGGGGGAGTATTTCAATATGTCTGTATCAAAGGTTTTATGGTTCGATCTCTATACCCAACAACCAATTAATCTCACAACGTCGATGAAGTTATAAGGTGGTTAAGGTTAGGTATAAGTCCTATGATCCAACCAGAATCGGAGGGATCTACCCAAGGACATTCCATAGATAGAATTAGAAGTCCTTAGGTATGATTGGAGATGAATGAGAAAAAGGGAAAAATACCAACTAAGATTGAGCTAACAATGGAATAATCACAACAAGGTGTTAGTGATGACGTATCGGTAAGCATTGAAGGGGTTGAAGAATGAAAAAGAAAAGTATGGATAAAGGGTGAAAACAAAGAAGCCCTCCACATAACTTAGGCAGAAACCGGGTCAATACATAATCTATTAAAATCACAAAGATGATTGTTGGTATTGAACAAAGCCGTCATAGACCCAGTGATGCAATGCACAACCCTTCCCAGCCATTCGAGTTTCTCTCAAAAAAAACTTGTCTCATTTGTCAAAGAGATACACATGTTATCTATCGACATCTCACTCTGAGGTTGTTGATATTGAATAGGTGGCAGTCAGGTCCAACCTCTGATTACTAAAACTAAAGTGCACAAATCAAGTCTAGAGCCAAGAGGGATCATCATTATAAATCTCAACAGGACACAATCCATATATAACACTTGTTGTTCACCCTTAAACAACATTTGGTATCAAAGAGTCCAACGTATTATCCTTGAGATCTTGCCAGAACATTCAGAGTGATACTCTTTAGTATTCATAGTGACGAATGGAAATCCTTCCAGAGTCAACCTCAAACAGGAATGCGGTAGGTAACTTGCAAGATTCTATATGAATCAAGCTTGTGATAACTGGATATCAATTTTAGTCCAGTAAATGAATTGACGACTTAATCAGAAAGATAGTAACTATCTGATTTACTCTTACCGTGTTGTCTGCTTTGAGACGTTTCGGTAATGAGAATAAGCAATCATGGTGAATCTAATACATATGTGTTAGAAGATCCTACACTTTGAGCTGGAAACCCTGTCAAGGAGATTCTTTGAATCTATTTGATCACAGGTATAGTATTTATACTATAAAATGAGGAATCGGTGGTTATTGCACCCTAAAATCAACGACTAACAAAGACATTTTGTCCATATCTGTTGTTTATTACTAACTTTTAAATGCAGGTACAAACGTCGGTGTTGCAGCCTCATTCCAGCAAAGTTGGATTCATTACCACGTGCTCATACTCAAGCTTCAAAAGTCATTTATTCAGCTTAAAACAAGAATGTTATCAGTCAGAACGCTTAAGTTCATGTCAAATTCAGCAACTCTGCTATTCACGAACTTCCTCATTATTAAAGATCTTCAAAGTTAAATCAAGAATTGTCTTCTGAGGAGATTGTTAACCAAAGCAACATTCGATAGAATAGATTGTTAGCCTTGATGAAGAAAAGGTGGTTGAAAGCTTTCAAGACATGTATGAGCATGTTGGTCAAGAGCACAAGTTGATCAAGAAAGTCAAATCAATATGATTCAAGACAAGGAGATGATGCAAGATGAAAGATCTCATAAACTCAAAGTCAAAAGATGAAGGCTCAAGATCAAGATCACATAAATGACACCGAAAGAATGCTATCGATCATCTTAAACATGAATGAACAAAGTTGTTACAAACACGAAAAGATGAAGACAAGACCAAAGAAGACAAAGCTCAAGAGTCAAATCAAATCTTCAACATTGGGGAAGATAAAGCCAACTCAAGATAACCTCCAACAAGAATGTCAACATTGGGGAGATAAAAGTCGACCTCAACATTGGGGGAGATTGTTAGCCTTATTTTTATATAAGTCGAACAAGAATGTTATCGGTCATCTTAGTTACAATTAGTCTTGTATTGTAATAGGCTAGACGGGTTCAACGGGCTTGGACTTTAAGCTAATATTGTCCATGTTTCAGGCTAAAAGCCCAACACAAGCCAAGCCCGACCTATAAACAAAAGCCCACGAGCCAACAATGTCCTTGGACTATAAATAGACCCCTCCTAGCATGTAAGGAGGGTGTTGGTTACCATTTCTTATATAGTAATCATCCAACTCTCTTCCTTCTCTCTAGCTTTCTCTCTCTACTTTCTCTCTCTAAACTTCTTTCTCTTTTCTTATTTTTCTCTTATTTGGTTCGAATAACAAGGCTTATTGGTAAGCTTATTGTGTTGTGATATGGATTAGTTATTTGGGATAACACGTAGCTTACCACCGGCCGATTGATCGATGGTGCGCCTCGTGGCGGGATTCACATGGTCATAAAAGATTTAAACTTGGAGCCATAGATCGATACCATGATGAGGGACTTTTTAAAGTAAGTCCTTGAAACGAGTCCATGCTTCGAAAAGAGATTCACCTTGATGTTGTTAGAACATCAAGATGTCATTTTGGAGTTTGGCAGTTCTTCCTGGTGGAAAGAATTGAACAAGGAAATGGGTAGTGAGATCCTCCCAAGTGGAGATAGATCATGCGGGAAGACGTTCAAGCCAATTGCTAGCTTGATCGCGAAGGTAAAATTGAAATACACGCAGTCGCGTTCTTTCCTTATTTTCAACATTAAGGTCAAAAGAGTCAACAATTTTGAGAAAATCCTTAAGATGTTGATTTGTATCCTCGGACCAAAGTCCGTGGAATAAGCATCTGTTTTGCAACAATCAGATGGTGTTAGATCGTAGAGGCGCCACATGGTCCCATCGGGGAGCTCAATGGTGTTCCGATAGCCCTCGTGGCTTGGTCAGGAATATTCTCCTAAAGTGCGGGGTGGATTTCTGTTTTTAATGATGGTCAACGAAAAAAGAAGGGTTTTACAAAACTAAGGGAACGAAGAAAAATATAAAGTATGAGAAAACTAATTGACAAGAAAATAAAATCTCACTTGATAAGAATCTAGTGAGTAGACCTACGCGAGATAAAATCCGAAACCTAGACTATTCCCCGGCAGCGGCGCCAAAAACTTGATGTGCGGTTGATTGCAAACCAAAGTTTTACAACCCTCCTAGGCAGTGTACCTAACTGTTGTAGTATAGTATAGGCAAGACTCAGGGGGTTATTATCGTTCTTTAGGGGAATTTTTTGGGTAGCTCGAATTGTATGGTCACTAAGGTCTAGAGGTTGAGAGAATAATATTTTTATGTTTTTATGTTTTTTTGAAAGTAAGTAAAATCTCAGGTTTTGAAGAAGGTTTTGATTAAACTAATTAACTACTCATAATTCTATACTAATTGCAGAAAAATAGAAGTGATGGAAAACTCTTAAGGTTAAACAAATGTGTTTACCTAATCATGCCCTACTCCCTAGTTGTCTTCTCCAATTTTATTACCCGTCACCCTCGTAATGAAATGTGTAAGTATCTAAATAATTAAACACCTAACTCAAAATCTACCCAAATGGCAAGGTAGTTTGAAGACTATTGTGTGGGTATCATCTAACCTAGCCATGTTTCCCTAGATGTCTTCGCTTTGCAATTAAGAAGCTAGTTTTCTAAAGCCTAACGCGCACATCATTAACAAGAAGGAATAACAAAAGATAAACTATTAGGTTTCATGCAATCATAAGCAAACACAAATTATATTTAGCCAAGCATGTTAATTGAAAGCGAAGAACAATTAATCATTCAATACATAGACATATCGAAAGATTAAAAAGAATAAGGAACCTCACTTTAATTAAACATGGAGTTATGGTGGCTAACCCAAGGGTTAGAAAACCCTAAAAATTGTCTAAAAACACTGCTACAAAGTATATGTTCGTTCCTTTAAGTTTTCCACACAAAACATAAAAAAATAGGGTTTCTATATATAGGAATTAAGTCGCGACAACTTCGCTTGTTAATTGTGACATCGTCAACCCGTATAATCTTCTTTGGGCTTCTTGGATTTGGCTACTTTGATGTCGTCATAAAAGACTCTGACTTCATCTCTTGAACACTTTGACGTCGTCACAAGAGATCGTGACGCCGTCTCCACGAACTGTGTGCCATATTTTGATCATCTTAGTATAGAGTTGCAATCTTGTCTTGTTTCTTCCCAAATTGAGTCCAAGTCACGTGTATTTCCTCTAAATGCCTTCTAAATGCTAGAATGACAAAAACAATTAAGCATGATAAATGGAGATATTTGCATGATTTTGGGAGTTAAATGACCCAAAAAGTGTATAAAATGACAGCTCTTCAAGCATACACTAGAATGGAAGCTCAACTCTTCAACGATAAAATACTAAAAAACATGGCTTTCATTGAGAAATATATTATTGAAACAATACTTCATGAAAGAAAGATTGAGCAACGCATGAATGAAAGAAAGATGCTGACGAAACAGGGAAAGGTTGATCAGGTCAAAGCATTGGATGCTAGCTCAGTTTACATAGAAAGCAGTGGGACGATATAAAACAAACACAATGAAAACAGCAATTCAGGGGATGAAACAAGTAGTAGTTCAGGTAACAAAAACAGTGTGCATATGAATGGAAATAATAGTTCAAGGAACAAGAGCAGTAAGTTAGGTACGGAAAGCAAATCAGGGAATGAAAGTAGCAATTCTGGGAATGATACTAATGTTGATGGTGCATATATTAGACCTACCTATGACACTGACTCATTGGAAAAGGTACCCTCAAACGATGAATAAAATGTGTTTGCCACTAATGGACAACATATTGAGAAACTAGAATCCTTTAATGACACATATATGATGGAAACGTGATGCGGGTTTTGCAACTCGCAAGGAGTTTTACAATCCCCTAGGTAGAGTACCTAACCGTTGTAGTGTAGTAAGGCAAGACTAGGGGGTTGTTATTGTTCTCTAGGGGAATAGGTTAGGAAGGCTCGAACATAATCTAACAAAGGTCTAAGGGGTTAAAATAAGATTCTTTTTGTATTTTTATATTTTTATAAAAGTAGGTAAAAATCATAGTTTAAGAGGTTGGTTGGTTTAGCTAATTAAACTAATTATAAATTTAAACTACTTTGGTGATAATTATATGGTAAACGAACATATTTACTTAATCATGCATTACTCCTTATTATGTTTCTCCAAATTATGTTGCTTTGTTACTCTTGTAATGATCTATGTAAGTATTTCCTAAGTCATGAACTAATTACACAAACCCGTCGTCTATGTAATATTCCGTTAAGGCAACGCACAAATAAGGTAGTATAAAAACTATTACAAGGCCCCTAAGAGTACATTACATGCATTTAAAACACTTAATATGGATCAACTATATTAGGGGTAAGGTAGTATGAAGACTGTTACCGATGGTATCCTTTCTACACACTTACGTTTCCCTAGACGTCTATGCCAATTTAATATCTTATGGCTAGTTTTATAAAGCCTAACGCTCACATCCATCATAAGAAGCAACATAATATGGATCTACATATTAAGCTTCATGCAATCATAAGCAAATACTAATGGATCTAGCCGAACATATTAAAAGGAAGTGAAGAACATAAATCAATCAAACAACACATAGACATATTGAATGATAAAATATAAAGGATCTCACTTGATTAGAACATGAGTTAATGGAATATACAAGAGGGTTTTGACACCCTAAAAACGGCCTAAGTATCAGCTAAATTCATCTTCTAAAACTAGGGTTCGGATCTCAAAAGTTACACACTAAAAACCCTAAAACGAGTTTGTATATATAGATTTTCGAGCAAGATGGCGTTGCAAGGTTTCTGACGCCGTCGCTCCGCTGAATATTCTAGGGTTTCTTTTGAGGCGGCTACGTTCTGATGTTGTCTTAGAAATCTTGACGCCGTCGCTTGTATGATATGACGTCGTCGCTAGGAATCGCAACACCGTCTCCAGGCACTGTAGAGAATTCTTTAAGAGAATTTGGTGTAGAGTTGTAGTCTTGTCCCTTTCTTCTCCAATTGAGCTCAAGTCACGTTTTTTCCTCCAAAAGTCATCCAATTGCTAAAAACACAAAAACAAATGATTAAACACATAATCAAGGCATATTTACATGATTTAAGGGGTTAAATAACCCTGAAAAAGTGTATAAAATGACACCTCATCAAATACCCCTACACTTGAAATTTGCTTGTCCTAAAGCAAATGGGCTTTTCTACCTAGACAATAGCTGTATCGGGGGCATTTAACTTACTTTTCAAAGATATTTTACAACACAACCTTCTAGACCTCGTAATTAAAAGCACGGAAGTTATATACTAGTACCTTACACAAGTGTTTGGATTCTATCATTCTCTCAGGTGTATAATGAATTATAACAATATGGGAAACGAAAAATTTAACACTCATTACCTGTCATAGTATACAAATTACCATAGGCTTGGTAAAGGATCAAACCTCCATCAAAGAGGCTTTTCAGGGTTGTGAGGTGTAGGTGTAACATAACATTAATGGAAACGGATGGGAATTATATGGGGGTGACTTTTTGGGTGAAGTGGTGAGTCAATTATTTATAAGAATACACGTTGATTGGGTTGCTAAGTCAAAGACTCGAACAAAGATATACAATACTCTACAAAACTCTACGTCAATCTCTTTTCTTTTTTTTCTTTTTTTAACATAATACATCACTTGGGGTTTATAAACACACCCCTACACTTGAGTTTTAGAACTCATAATTACAATCTAACTAATGACCCGAATTAATATGGATCAACATAACATGGAGCTTATTGAGCTCTATTAGAAGTAATAAATTACTTCTTCCCCAATTCTTCATAAGATAAATACTATCATGAATCCCAATCGTCCCAAAACTATATTTACAAGGATAAGGACTTAGCAACTGTGTACTTAAAAAATTAACTTGGTTAAACAATAATGTACTAAAAGTGAGTACATACAAGGTAGGCTAAGGCGATTTGGGTGTAACAATTGGTTGTAGGGTAAACAATGTTCTTCATTAATAGTCCAGATTAACCAGATGATTACGAGAACCATGAAAATGATAGGCTCGGAGGGGTGTACTAGGGGTATCCTGCACTAAAAATGAGTGCATGGCAAGGTGTGGGATAGTTATATGATCGAGGTGACCATCATAACAAATACAGGTTTAAAACATGGGTTAATCCTAGTGCCTCTTATCTAGCAAATCCTAATACTTACTATTCGGTCTCAAGATGCATCAAAAAAACAAGTTCTAGAATTTAATATACTACCGGTACACTCGTATAATTTTAAACCGATACAAATGCTCTAGAAAAGGTGACAAAACCACATATACACATCTATAACGATGGAATAGATACACATGATTGCTCGATCCTTAACTCGAGAAAGCTAAAGGTAAAATTATCTTGAGTATCAAAAATGGATACCCGAATTCCTAAAGATATAAAGGCGAACCTCATATTTTTTGATGGAATTTTGAGGGTTTTTGAGCTAGTCCTACAAATTCCTATTCCTAAGACGCTATTAATACTCAATTTTCAATGGTATATGTCATAAAAAAATTAAATTTGGGTCAAAATTACTGTCTACGCTATGTTTTGATATATTACTCATCATTTTAAGGAACTCGCAAATAGAAATTGAAAGAATAGTTTCTAAGGCTTATTTTCCCCCTACACTTAAGTTGAACATTGTCCCCAATGTTCTTAAAAGTACCCGTAAAAACGAATAAAGGGAAAAGAAGAAGAGCTAAAGAAACTACTACTCCCTTGGTTTGCTCAATAATAGAGAAAAAACATATGATAACTGGCTAAATCGTCATCTAAGAATCGTCCACATGAAACTCATAAGAACTTCTGGGTTTCTTTTCATTAAATACAACTACACCTGGCGTAAAATCGGCAGGGAAATGATATATACAACAAAACTTTAGGGTTGACTCTATAAAAGCGGTCAAGATAGAATAAATGTGATGATGTAATCATAGGCTTCTGCAGGTTTTTAAGAAAATTACAAGACTGGAAATTGTACAAAATTATTTTTCAAAAATAATAAAATAATTTGAATTTTCACAGGTTTGGAGGCGTGACGCCGTAAGGAAAAATCTTGACGCCATCTCCAGACACTGTGAAAATTTCACATTCGTTTTTTGGAAAAAAATTGCACGCAATTCTATTAGTTATTTCCTATAGAAAATACTGGATAAAATTGAGATTAATTATCACAATCATATGACACGAGACGCGGATTAATCTAAACAATTTATTTAATATGTTTGAAATGGTTTTTAGAAAACAAATTTTTCCTTTAACATTTTTATGAAATACATTTGATTGCAATTAAGACAAGGTTAAAAACAAGACAAAGCATGATCACATAATGATTCAAACATATAAAAACAAATAAATAAAAATTAAAACACACAAGACACTCCTAAATTGCGGGAAATTAAAATATTAGGTTACCTCCCAACAAGCACTTTTCTTTATTTAACGGGTCTTGTAGCTAGACTCGGAGTCACATGCCCCTTACGTGACTCCTCCTTCGTGTTCAAGTCCACATTCCCCTTTTTCGGGTGTGGGGAATTCATTCTTGAAGTTCTTGCTCCTCTATTGGTCGAATTCCATCTCCTTCTCCCAATGAAGTTTTATTCTTTCCTCCCATTTTAAAAATAGCATATTCACGGTCATAGTGAGAGCTATGGATTCTATGTCGTTCTTGATTCATTTCTTGATTTTACCAAGGGGTTCCAACATTCCGTGGAAACTTATCTTATTCTTCACAGATCTTAAAGTTATCGTCCCCTTATCAAACTTAATCACGACCTTAGATGTAGTCAAGAATGGTGTTCCTAAGATGAAGGGCCTTTTTTCATCCTCCTTTATATCTAAAATCATGAAATCCACAAGGTACATGTAACGAGCAACTTCAACTAACACATCTTCAGCTATTCCTAAGGGATAAATATATGAATGACTAGTTAGGGAAAGCCTAATGTCAGTCTCTGCAGGTGTTTCGTCGGTTAGCTTATTGTAGATGGAAAGGGACTTGACGTTTATGTCGAATCCTTGGTCGACTAAGGCATCCGTGTGTTTTAATCCTCCTACGTTACACGATATTTCAAAATTTCCTCCAATGTCCTCCTTTTTGGTATCTTTTTCTTTAGGATTGTGTCTTGCATAGGCCCCCTAGGTAATAGATCATAAGTCTTTCGTTTCATTTTTCCTACTCGGGTTGCTGACAAGGAGTCATTAAACCTCTGATTTTCTATAAGCCCCTCGATTAATTTATCGTTGATTTTATGTTTTAGGTAATATCCTACATTCTGAGAGTTAGGTACTTTAACTAATTCATTTTGACTTCTGACTGGCTCATCCTCGTCCTATTTTCAGTTCCATTTATTTTAGCAACTTCTTTTGGAGGTAATGTTGCATCTGATCTATCGGGCTTCATAACATTTTCATCGACCACTTTGTTACCCTTGACATTCTTTTCTTCCTCTACTCTGATAAGAGAGATGGAATTGATATGTTTGGTAACGGGGTGTCTAGCCTCTTTTCTAAATAGCACCTTTTTCGGAGTTCGGCTGGCCGTAAGTTCCTTAAGAAGTCTGTACATTTCTGCCATTTTGTCGTTGATATCTTCTCGCTGTTTGAAGATAGCATTTTTGAATCTCTCCATTCTTTTGGTGTATGTTTCCATGTAGTCTCGTACTCGTGCCTCGAAACTGGTTTCTAGCGCTTGGGGTTGAGGGTCCGGGTGGACGTGTTATTGAAAGGCGAAAGAATTTTGCCTTGGTGGCTCATTCAAGTTCCGTGGGTGTGGATCAGAGGAAACGTCTTTGACATAAGCTTGGGGGATATTTTTTGAGCTTGTACCATGTGTTGTTTGTGGTCTTTTTAGCAAGAATTTAATTTGGTCTTCAAGCTCAAGAAGTCATCGGTCATGTGTTTTTGATGTACTTTGAGATGTAGAAACTGCCTTGACCAATTTGACGAAGTCTCTTGAATCATTCCAGCCTTCATGGTCATAAAGGGCGAGATTCTCTATGATTTCCTAAGATTCTTCGGTATTCTTACCGCGGAGTTTGCCGTCGACGACGCGGTTAATCTCACACTTAAGATGAAATGAGACTTGATCGTAAATAATCTAGATTTGAAGCCAACGATAGATGCCATGATGAGGGACTTTTTGGAGTAAGTCCTTGAAACGAGTCCATGCTTTAGAAAGATATCTACCTTGATGTTGTTGGAACATCAGGATGTCATTCCAAAGTTTTGCAGTCCTTATCGATGGAAAGAATTAAGCAAGGAAACGAGTAGTAAGATCCTCCCACGTAGAGATGTATCCTGCAGGAAGACGTTCAAGCCAATTGCTAGCTTAATCGTGAAGGTAAAATTGAAATAAATGTAGGTGCGTCCTTTCCCTATTTGCAACATCAAGGTCAAGTGAGTCCACAAGTTTTAGAAAATCCTTAAGAGGTTGGTTTGGATCCTCGAACAAAAGTCGGATCACAGAAGCACCCCATTGTTCCCATCGGGGAGCTCAATGGTGTTTCGATATCCCTTATGGCTGGGTCTGGAGTAATCTCCAAGAGTACGGATAGAATTTTTGTCTCCTATAGAGGTCGACAAAAAGATTTACAAAACTGAGAGAAATAAGAAAAAAATAGAATACAAGAAAGCTAATTTACTTAAATTAAAATCTCACTTGATAGGAATCAAGCGAGTAGACCTAAGTTAAACAAAATTCGAAACCTAAATATTCCCATTGCAGTTATGCCAAAAACTTGATGCGGGTTTTACAACTCGCAAAGAGTTTTACAATCCCCTAGGTAGAGTAACTAACCGTTGTAGTGTAGTAAGGCAAGACTCGAGGGTTGTTATCGTTCTCTAAGGGAATAGGTTGGCAAGCCTCGAACAGAATCTAACAAAGGTCTAAGGGGTTGAGAGAAGATTCTTTTTGTTATTTTATATTTTTATAAAAGCAGGTAAAAATCATAGTTTGAGAGGTTGGTTGGTTTTGGCTAATTAAACTAATTATAAATCTAAACTACTTTGGTGATAAGTATATGGTAAACGAACGTATTTACTTAGTCATGCATTAATCCTTATTATGTTTCTCCAAATTATGTTGCTTTGTCACTCTTGTAATGATCTGTGTAAGTATTTCCTAAGTTATGAACGAATTACACGAATCCGCCGTCTATGTAATATTTTGTTAAGGCAACGCACAAGTAAGGTAGTATAAAGACTATTACAAGGCCCCTAAGAGTACATTACTTGCATTTAAAACACTTAAGAGGGATTAACCATATTAGGGGTAAGGTAGTATGAAGACTGTTACCGATTGTATCATTTCTACATACTCGTGTTTCCCTAGACGTCTATGCCAATTTAATATCTTATGGCTAGTTTTCTAAAGCCTAATGCGCATATCCATCACAAGAAGCAACATAATACGGATCTACATATTAAGTTTCATGCAATCATAAGCAAATATTAATGGATCTAACCAGACATATTATAAGGAAGTGAAGAACATAAATCAATCAAACAATAAATAGACATATTGAATGAAAAAAGATAAATGATCTCACTTGATTAGAACATGAGTTAATGAAAGATACAAGAGGGTTTTGACACCCTAAAAATGGCCTAAGTAGCAGCCAAATTCGTCTTCTAAAACTAGGGTTCGGATCCCAAAAGTTACATACTAAAAACTCTAAAACGAGTTTGTATATATAGATTTTCGAGCGCGATGGCGTCGCAAGGTTTCTGACGCCGTCACTCCGCCGAATCTTCTAGGGATTCTTTTGAGGCGGCTACGTTCTGACACCGTCTTAGAAATCTTGACACCGTTGCTTGTATGATATGACGTATCGCTAGGAATCGCGACGCCGTCTCCAGGCACTATACAGAATTCTTCAAGAGACTTTGGTGTAGAGTTGTAGTTTTGTCCGTTTCTTTTCTAATTGAGCCCAAGTCACGTATTTTTCCTCCAAATGCTTAAAACATAAAAACAAACGATTAAGCACATAATCTAAGCATATTTGCATGATTTAGGGGGCTAAATGACCCCGAAAAGTGTATAGAATGACATCTCATCAAAAAGATTGATAGCAATATCACTTTTGATTCATCAGATATGAGTTTTAATAAAGGAAAAGTTGACCAGCATGATGCCCAACATAAAGAAGAACGTGCTTTGCTTGCTTCATAATTGAAGAATGAAACTCGAAATTGATGAAAGCAAAAAGATTAATATTGATATGAGGCAAACAAACACATCCTTAGGAAAAGAGCTTGCGAGGTACAAAGATATGAAATGTGTGAAAGAAGCTGAATTTAAATGTGCAAAAGCTTATGGTTTACTTGAGGAAATTAAAGTAAAATCTGAAAAGGCACAAAGTGTGGCTACAATACAAATTTATCAAACAAAACAATAGATTTCAGAACTAGAATAACAAATTATTTCACATAAAAATACAATTTCCACACTTTCATCTAAAAAAGAGGAACTGAAAAGGTTTTACAAAAAACGAGAAGATAAGGAGATTAAAAAAGTCATTGGTTTGGAAAAACAAGTCAAAGCTTTAAACGACATTGTCTATAAAACTGATCAGTCAGTATTAACAATGAATATGCTTAATTCTAAATGTACAACATCTTTTGCAAAACATCAGTACCTCAAGAAAGCTCAATATATTGCTTATTATAAGGATAATCTTGCGAATATGTTTTCTCCTGAAACTGACAAAACAATTCGTCATGCTGAAGAAAGTCAATCAAAATTAAGTTAATTAATTAAACATTTTGATTACACAACGCTGAATAATCTTTACAAATCGCTTGTGCCTCAACAGAAAAAGTCAGCTGAACAAATCTATTTTTCAAACAATGTGAAAATGAGTGATACACCTCCAAAGGCAGTAAACTCAACCACGATTTTCAAGATACAACCAATTAATATTGGAAAACATTTGGTTGAAACGATTCCATGTAACAAAGTCAATACAAGTGTAATAGATTTTTCATGTATTCATTAAGATATTCATTCATTGAACGACACAATTTCTGCTTGTTTGAGAATTATTCAAGAAAAAAGTCGGATTGTTCTTGTTCATCAAGACTTGAAAATTGCTTTAGAAAATCAGCTGATTCCTCTTGTTGTACCCACTTCGAAAAATGTGCCAAAATTTATACAAACGCTTAAAGCAGAAATGATTGAACATCAAAGATATTTAACTCTCTTGAAAAGGAAGTTGAATCTCTTCAGTCTCAACTAGAACTTCAAAAAACACGGTTTTTAAATACACCCAGTCGACTTTTAGAGGAATGTTTTTATAAAGATTATATATGTGTTATTCTTCATTCTTATGATTTTGATCAATTTACGGGCTTATTATGTGCACAAGGAGAAGATTCGATGAATGTAAACGTCTTAAGAGTGAGATACATTGCATTAATCTTGAACTTGCTTTGCAAAATGAAAAGGAAAAGAATGTTTGTGAAAACTCTTAGGGAAAGAAATCTTTGACATCAGGGAATAAGTAAAAAACTTTGAAAGAACAAAATGATTCCTTGATTGCTGAACTCAACAAAAAACGCTTGAAATAAATGACTTGAAAGCTTAGTTACAAGACAAGATAATAGCAAATGTTGAAATACATGAAAGTTGGAACAAGATGAAAGGAAAGAGCGTGGATACTAATTGAAAAACCATCAATCTTGGGAAAAACCACATTTTCAAACAATCAGAAATCAACCAGTTGTGAGAAAATTAACTACGTTTAAATCTGAACAATCTTCATTTTCAGAAACATGGTTTGCCTCCCAAGTTATTGAGAAAAATGCTTTGACAAAACCAATCACTCCATATTCTTGGCCTAAAGTAAGAGTCTTTATTTTTGAAAAACCTCATCATGTGATTGCACCTGACCTATCTAGGAACAGTTCAAGAATTGTGTCAATAACGACACCAAAGAAATATGTAGGTTCAAATGACATTGTTCATAATTATTACCTAGAGGAAGCTAAGAAAAAGGAAGAACTTTAGAAAGAAAAAGGTTTGAATTCAAAACCTAGTGTATTAGCTAGATTACCAAACGCTGCTAGTAGTAGCAAACCGAAACCTAGGAACCCTAATCAACAAACTAGGAATTTACTGCCATCCATGAGTAGTTGTGTCACGGAGAAAGTTTGTCACATAGCAGAACAACCTAGGAATCAAAGTCTTTATCAAAATACTTGGCAAGTCCTACATGCAAGAAGTGCATCTACACAGCAAATCACGATGCGTTCATTTTGAAATACCTCTATGAGGTGAATTCACTTGCTAAGGCACAATCCCATAAGACAAAAAAAGATACAAACCCATAGAAAAGAAAAGCAATGCTAAGAAACCTAAAAGATGAATCCCTAAAGGACAATTTTTTTCTCCAAATAAGACTTCAGCTGTGCATGAGAAAACTACAACTCCTAAATCTTGTCTTAGGTGGAAACAAACGAGTAGAATCTTTAATTTTGTTGGTCTTAGGTGGATTCCCACATGGAAGACTGTTGGAACTTGCATCAACAAAAATGATAGTGCTCTACATCTAGGAAAGGAAACATGTACTCCTAATACTGTTATTTGTGCAAACTCTTCTTCTTTGAGTGCAGGTATTTCAACAGATTCCGAACCTATTTCATCCATGGGTTCAACAAATGTAAATATCATATCATCTTCTACACTTCTTCAAACTTCAATTTGTGATTATTTCAAAAACTCTTCATAAAAACAAAATACAAATATAGAAAATCTTCATAAAGAAAATACAAAAACAGAAGATTTTCAAAAATAAAATACAAAATACCATAAAGAATCTTCTCGACATGTCTCTTGGAATTGATAATATTTACGTACCTAGATATGTCGATTAATATTGACACGGGTATATAAATAAAGTTCGAGCAAGAGTTCAAATGATTTTAAAACATGTCATTTCTGATAATTCTAATGGCTTATAATTCCTTTTGACTGTAACCCGTTCTTTAAAGAAAATAAAAATGTATGCTTCAGTGCGCTTTATCTTAAAAAGAAGAGAAATCTTCTTCGTCCTGAGCAATTTTTTCAGAAAGTTTTCTTGCTCAGGACACACGACTTTTAAGTAAATATCAGCTTAGGACTCGTTCTTCAAATAAAAGAAAGTGTACACTTACGTACATTTATCATAACAACAAGAAGATAACACCTTCTCGGACTTGAGATAATTCATCAAAGACATTTAAAGTCTTTAAGCTCAAGTAACATTGGTTTTCAAAACCGTTGAACATAATTTTTCAAAAATTTATCAAAAGGATTTTCAAAATCTTTCAAAATTGTGTGTTCAACACTTCTTTCCTCACGAAATTTTCAAAAGTGGATCATTTTTTTAAAGTGAATTGATTTTTGAGGGGGGGCTTTTCAAACCAAGTTTTAATGTTTGTAGACACATTTTCACATGTCTATTTGGTGTATCTAAAACATCCAATGTATGAGCACAACTGTCAAAGATTTATTCAATTCATATAACAGGTGGTATCTTTTAAAATTGTGTGCTCCACATATCAAAATATTTCTTTAACAAATTTAAAATATTCAATGTCTACAAAAAGTTGTTTACAAGTGTGAATGTATTGAAAATTGTTGTTAGCGGTCGAAGCTACATCCGGTCTAGAGTAATCGAGAACCGTTGTTAGCGGCCTAGTGACCATCCGTTTTAGATAGAGACACACTTTGATATAACTAGCTTTCTCATTTTTTTAAATACATACAGCGTCTGAGCATAATTTTTCAAGAATTATTCAATGTCAGTTCATAATCTTTCAAAATTGTGTGTTCAACACTAAGTCACCCTTAATTTTACAAGTCAATTACAATGTGTGTCATATTTTGTATGAAATTGAGGGTGGGGGGCAAAAGAAAAATCTTTTAAAGAATTCATGCTTAAACATTTTTCTCCCCATGAAACTTCTCATGTCAATTTTAATCAATTTATATTCAGAATAGTAACACGTTATTATTCTCAATAAGGGGAGAAAATGTGATTAATATGTGACCTAAGAAAATGTTATGTGATCTTTAAGACTCAATGTGCTACAAAACTTACCTCCATGTGCGAAACAATTTCGAATATCGATGCACATGTGTAGGGGGTATTTCAAAATGAAACTTCCAAAGTGTTAAACGTTTTGATATCAAACACTTTGATTGACTTTGAAATAGGTTTTATTACTTCGATCTCTATATCTAACAACCAACTAATACACAATGTCGATGAAGTCATAATGTGGTTAAGGTTAGGTATTAGTCCTATGATCCAACCAGAACCAGATGGGATCTACTTAGGGACACGCTATAGTTAGGAATAGCAGTCATTAGGTATGATTTGAAGAAGAATGAGAAAATGGAATAATGTTGACTAAGACATGAGTTATCACCGGAACAATCACAACATGGTGGTAGTAATGTCCTCTTGGTAAACATTGAAGGGGTTGAAGAATGAAAAAGAAAAGTTACGATAAAGGGTGAATGATGCAGTGGGTTGCAACACAGAAGTTTTACAACCCACCTTGGCAGAGTGCCTAACCGTTGTAGTGTAGTATAGGCCAGACTCAGGGGGATATTATCGTTCTCTAGGGGAATAGTTTGGGTAGGCTCGAATTGTACGTTACTAAGGTCTAAAGATTGAAGGAAGACTATTTTTGTATTTTTATGTTTTTTTAGAAAGCAAATAAAATCTCAGGTTTCGAAGAGGGACTGATTAAACTGCTTAATTAAACTAATCCCAATTATGCAAAAAAGTAAATTGTGGGAAACTTATATGGTTAAACAAACGTGTTCACCTAATCATGCACTACTCCCTAGTTTCTCTCTCTAATCCTATTGCCCGTCACCCTCATTAGTGTAATGTGTAAGTATTCCCCTAATTCCAGCAACGGGTTGGTCAAGTCAGCTATCTACGTGACAACCTAGACGGTGGTTACCTACAGACATCGCTCACGTCCAATAGTGAATCCACGCGCACTAAATACTTAACTAGGAATCCACCCTTACAGCAAACTAAATATGAAGATCCAGAATGTGGGTATCCTCTTAACCTAATCGTGTTTCACTAGACGTGTTCGCTATGATATGAAGATCAAATAGCTAGTTTTCTAATGCCTAATGCGCACACCACTAATTGAAAGCGAAGTACATATTAAATCTGGCCAAGCATGTTAATTGAAAGCAAAGAAAAATTAATCAAACAACACACAAACATATAAAATGATTAAAAGGGAAAAGGAACTTCACTTCAATTAAACATGGAGTAACAATGAGTACACAAGGGTTATAAAACCCTAAAAATCGACTATAGTATCAGCTATAAAGGTTCTCCCAAGTTTTCACATGAAAATATGAAAAATAAAGGTTTGTATATATATAGGAATTGAATCCTGACAGTGTTGCTAGGGTTTCCTGACGCCGTCAGCCCGCCGAATCTTCCAAAGGGTTCTTCTTGTAGACTACTGTGACGCTGTCACACTTCATGATGATGTCGTTGCTCTTTGATCCTGACGGCGTCAAGGTGGATTTCTTACGCCATCTCCAAGACCTGAGAAGTCACACTTTTGATTAAAAACTTCACTTTCTTGGCACTTTTCTTAAAGGCGTCAAAATGGAAGTCCCAAGCTTGAAAAGTTGTGTTTTTGTCCAGTTTCTTCCCGAATTGAGCCCAAGTCACATGCTTTTCCTCTAAATGCATCCCAAATGCTAAAACATCAAAAAATAAATGATTAAGTATAATATTTGGGCATATTTGCATGATTTAGGGGGTTAAATGGCCCCGAAAAAGTGTATAAAATAACACCTCATCAAATACCCCTAAATTTGGGATTTGCTTGTCCTCAAGCAAATGAGCTTTTCTACCTAGTAAATAGCAAAGTCGGGGGCATTTAACCTAATCAATAAATATAATTTATGGCATAATCGGTTTAACCTTGTAATTAAAAGCACGAAAATTATACACTAGCACCTCACATAAGTGATTGGATTCTCTCTTTCACTCGGTGTAATAATGAATTATAACGATATAGGAAACAAGAAAATAAACACTCACTACCTGTCATAGCATATAGATTACCATAAGCTTGGTAAAGAATCAAAACCTTTACCACTTTGGCGTAAGCACATAGGAATTACTATCAAAGAGGTCTTTTAAAGGGTTGTAGCGTTAGGTGTAGGCTAAAGGAAACACAGTTAGGGATAATGGAGAAACTTTACTGGTGGAAAGCTAATCATTCACAAGAATACACGTAAAAGGCGTTGCTAAGCCAAGACTTGACAAAAACTAGGACAATCATACACAACTCTGCATCAAACTTTTTCTTTTCTTTTCTTGACTCTTTCTTGACATAAACAAAAGCAAGATGGCAGCCCGTATATTCTAACATTTTTTTTCCTTTTTTCTATTTTTTCTGTTTTTCATTTCTTTTTTCTCTCTTTTGTATATACACTTTTGCCCTACCATTTGGTGAATATAAATAAATATACACGACTCGGGGTTTATAACGACACCCATGCACTTGAGTTTTTAATAACTCAATTAGATAGACTAACTAATGACCCGAATTAGAAGGATCAAACAAACATGGTGTTATGGTGTATATTAAACTCGTGTGAGGGTAATAATTTGACTTTCTTCCCTATTTCTCTATATAATAAAAACTACCATGAATCCTAATCGTCCTAAAACTGTATACACTAACAATAGACTCGACTTAGCAACCATGTAATCAAGCAAACAATTAACTAGGGTTAAACAATGTGATAACAATAATGTATTCAAAATGAGTACATAAAAGGAAGGCTAAGGATATTTGGGTGTAACATTTTAGTAGGGTGTAACCAATTCTCTTCATTAATAATCTGTAATCCACCAAAAAATTATGAGAACCGTGAAAATCATAGGCTAAGAAGGGTGTACTAGGGGTATCTTACACTAAAAATGAGTGCATAGTAAGGGTGTGGGGTAGTTATATGACCGAGGGGATCATCATAACTATAACAAACGCATGCTATAAATAAGGGTTATCTTAATTCCTCTTATCACTTAGGAAATCCTAATCACACAAATGCGATCTCACTAGCAGTCTCGGGATGCATCGCTAAAGCAAGTTCTAGAATCTATAATACTACCGGTACACTCTCATAAGCATTAAAAATGAATGCTTTTATTTCAAAAGATGTAGGGGCGAATTTCACATTTTTATGATGGAATTTTTTGAGTGGTACGGTTTTTGTGGTAATCATATAACTCATATCTATGAGACGCCTCTAACACTACAGTTTCACCGATATATGCCATAAATTTTTTTAAGATTGGGGCTAAATTTACCTTCTTAAACTATGTTTCGGTATATTACACATATTTTTAAGAACAAAGCAAATGCAAATGAAAGAATAATTTCTAAGGCTTTTATTACCCCTACAGTAATTTTGAACATTGTCCCCAATGTTTTACATGTACCCGAAAACGAATAAAGAAAAGATAAATAAAAAGCGAGAGAAACTAATACTCTCCTGGTTCGCTGAATATCGAAAAAGAAACAAGATGATCCGGCTAAATCTTCATCCAAGAAACGTCCAGGTGAAAATCCAAAGAACTTCTGGAC
Source organism: Tanacetum coccineum (assembly GCA_026074375.1). Classification (NCBI taxonomy): domain Eukaryota; kingdom Viridiplantae; phylum Streptophyta; class Magnoliopsida; order Asterales; family Asteraceae; genus Tanacetum; species Tanacetum coccineum. The sequence continues at coordinate 30,465 of BQNB010060193.1, forward strand.
TCTCCTTATCTAATATAACCTAAAAATCAAAGACAAAAACAACTATACCCTGCGTAAAATCGACGGTAAATAATATACAACATTTATATAATCATAAACTACATTCCTAAGGATGCAATAAAGATAGAATGTTAGTACTAATGTAATCGTGGAATTCGGCAAAAACATGGAAAATTAAAAATCTAGAAATTTAACAAAAATAACTTTTCAAAAATTCAAAAAAAATGTGGATATCTCCACTTCTACAGTTCTGACGCTGTAAGGAACACCTGACAGGTTTTGCGTTTTCCTTTTCTGGAAAATTTTCTGCAAACATAACCTATTAATTATTTCATGGAAAAATTACTACATAAACCACGAAAACGGTTAGTACAAACATATGACTCAAAAAAAACATAAAGTGTGAATTAACTCAGATTATCTATTTTACATGTTTGAAATGGTTCTTAAAAACGGATATTTTCTCCTACACTTATTTTATGCAAAATACCTTTGATTGCAATTAAGACGAAGTTAAAGAAAAAATAAAGCATGACTACATATAATTCAAACATTAAGAACAAATAACGAAAATTAAAAAAATACGACACTCCTTGATTGGTGCTTTTCACACTATATATATATAATATATAATAAAATATAAAATATATATATAAGTCTAAAAATCAACAAGATCAATATAACCTTAACGTTTAGTGTGGGTGATAGTAACGATACACATCATTGTGGTGAAGAGGAGCCATATGTTGGAAAAGTGGTAGTTGAAATATATGCTCTAAATAGTGTGAATCTTTAATCCTAATCTTCTCTACTTCTTTTGGCTTAATGGGTAAATTAAGTCATTCACCTAAAAAAGAAACTTCTTTAGATTCTAATTGCCAGTCATCTTCTATCATCTCCAAATTTGAAAAATTAACTCCTAAGGATCCACTTTGTCCAAATAAACCTAGTTTAAATCCATAATGTTTCTTGGTATCATCTACACATGGGTGATGATAGCAATACACACCCTTAGGGTGGGAATATTTTTTTAATTGGGGCCCCACGTGAGGTGAAGGCGGTGTAGGAATGGTCATATGAGTCATATGATCTACTTCCTTTATCCTAAAACTACCCGAATTGTGTGGGTCCGCGCGCTGGGAAGGCGTCGGTTCCTCTTTTGTATCCTAGATTTACATCTAAGGATGGAGAATTTGGTAAAGGTTGAGGCTCCGGTTCATCAACACTATGAATTTCTCTAGAACTAAGAAAGAGGTCATGACTACAAGTATTCAAGCCTAAATCTACTACTTGTGTTTGGTCCAAAGGTTCCACCTCTATCAGGATTCCTATAGTCATTTCTACTTCTTTCGGGTAAGTCATGGGCGGTGGGTATACCTCAAATGAGGGGGAGGGACCTTGTGGGGTTACTTTGGGGCTTGTTTATTTTCCTACTCTTTATTCCATCATACCTTAGATACCTATTTGGCTCATCTTAGCAATTGGCAAAGAGAACATAACCATGACATGAACCTAGGTATCTTAACATTAACCATCTCATTCCCAACTATTTGAGCCTTCAATTTTACTATTGTTTCATCAGAAATAGTGGTTGTTGGGTTTTTCCATTGTTTATCGTATTGGGCACAATCCTTAATGGTTTCCTATGCATCTTCAGCACTTAATTCCATAAGGTCCCCACCTGCTACATGGTCAATGTCCCTTTGGGTATAGTTATCGATATGATCGAAAAATATTTAAATTTGGAACCATAAGCTAAGGCCATGGTGCGGGACTTTTCGGATTAAGTCTTTGTAACGAGTCCACGCATAGTAGAGAGATTCATCTTCATGTTGTTGGAACATCAAGGTATATCTTTGGAATGGAAAAGGGTGTATTTCGTATCATGATGGTAAATGAAAGAGTTACAAACAAAATACACAAAGAAAAGATAGACTACAAGAAAGTTAACCTAAAAAGAAAATAAAAATCTCACTTGATAGGAATCTAGTGAGTAGACCTAAGCTAAATAGAATCTAAAACCTAGACTATTCCTCGGCAGTTGCGCCAAAAACTTGATGTGGCGGGTTGCACCACAAAAGTTTTACAACCCTTCTAGGCAGAGTACCTAACCGTTGTAGTGTCTATAGGCAAGACTCGAGGGGGGGGGTTATTATCATTTTCTAACGGAATAATTTGGGTAGGGTCGAATTGTACGTTACTAGGGTCTAAAGATTGAGGGAAAAGTATTTTTGTATTTTTATATTTTATTGAAAGTAAGTAAAATCTCAGGTTTTGAAGAGTGGGTTGATTAAACTACTAACTACTCCTAAATCTATTCTAATTATACAGAAAAGTAAATATAGGAAACTCGTATGGTTAAACAAACGTGTTCACCTAACCATACATTACTCTCTAACTGCTCTCTCTAATCTTATTGCCCGTCACCCTCGTTAGTGTAATGTGTAATTGTTCCCCTAATTCAACAGCGGGTTGGTCAAGTCCGCTATCTACATGAAAACTTAGATGGTGGTTACCTGCAGACATCGCTCACGCCTAATAGTAAATTCGCGCGCACTAGATAATTAACTAGGAATCCACCCTTACGACAAACTAGATATGAAGATCCAGAATGTGAGTATCCTCTTAACCTAATCGCGTTTCACTAAACATATTCATTATGATATGAAGATCAAATAGCTCGTTTTCTAATGCCTAAAGCGCACACCACTAACAAGAACCAGTAATAAAAGAGATTAAAAACTAAGTTTCATGCTATCATAAGCAAACACATATTAAATTTTGCCAAGCATGTTAATTAAAAGCGAAGAACAATTAATCAAACAACACATAGACATATTGAATGTTTAAAAAGAATAGAGACTTCACTTTAATTAAACATGGAGTAACAATGGGTTCCAAAGGGTTAGAAAACCCTAAAATCGACAATACTAGTTGTTACAAAGTGTCTCCCAAGTACTCACTCGTTTTCACCCTAAATATGAAAAATAAAGGGTTGTATATATAAAAATTGCATTTTGACGGCGTCACTGAGGTTTCTTGACACCGTCAGCCCGTCGAATCTTCCAAAGGGTTCTTCTTGTCGGCTACTGTGACGCCGTCACAAAACGGGTTGACGTCGTCGCTTGTTGATCCTAACAGCGTTAGGGTGAAATTCTGACGCAGTCTCCACGACCTGAGAAGTCACACTTTTGATTAAAAACTTCACTTTCTGGGCAATTTTAGTGAAGGCGTCAAAATGGAAGTCGCAAGCTTGAAAAGTTGTATTTTTGTCTAATTTCTTCTCGAATCGAGCCCAAGTCACGTGCTTTTCCTCCAAATGCTTCCCAAATGCTAAAACATCAAAAAGAAATGATTAAGTAAAATATTTGGGCATATTTGCATGATTTTTGGGGTTAAATGACCCCGAAAAGTGTATAAAATGATACCTCATCAAGGCAGAATGTCAAAATGGGCAATCGAGCTGAGTGAATACGGAATCACCTTCAAATCCAGGCAATCGATCCAGGGGCAGATCATGGCAGACTTCCTCGTCGAGGTAGACACGCCAACTACAGTCACAACGATCAAGAAATCAACAACGCATGCGAAACCCACAGGCAACGACAAAGAAACCTGGACTCTTCGCACTAACGATGCGTCAAGCAAGACAAGTTTCGGGGCAGAGTTGGTGCTTAGAAGTCCTTTAGGACATTTCACATACACTCTTAAATTCAACTTTGACGCCTCGAACAACGAATCAGAATACGAAGCATTGCTAGCAGGCTTACGTATAGCCAAAACGATGGAAGTCAAACGAATCCAAGTATTCACGGACTCTCTACTAGTCGCCTCGCAGTTCAGGAGATAATACACAACGAAGGAAGTAACAATGAAGTTATACTTGGAACAGGTAAATCAGATCCTTCCATACTTTAGATCTTTCTCTATCACTCTAATCCTCATGGGAATGGACGTGCACGCCGACGCTCTCAACAAGCTCATTGTGCTCAGCTTCGAGCACCTAGGCAAAGACATTCTAGTAGAGGTCATCAAGGAAAATTCCATCTTCTAGCCCCTAGAGGTTTCTTAGGCGGAGACAAATAAAACCTAGATGACACCCATCTTCAGCTACTCATCTCACGGTATCCTACCTCTTGACAAAGTAGAGTCGTTGAGAATGAGGCACAAGGCCATCATGTACTCTATCATGGACAATATCTTATATCAAAAAACCTTAAGGGGTCCAGTGGCTTGATGTATTGGACCAACAGAGGCTCGCACAATCATCCATGACATACACAGTAGAATGTGTGGCATGTACTTAAGGTATTGCGTCGTAGAGGCCAAATCACTCCAGATGGGGTATTGTTGACCCACTATCAACCAAGACGCTGAAGCTGAGCTAAATACATGTCCAAAATGTTGTATTTATGCCAGTATTCAGCGAGCGCCAAAGCACGACCTTATCCTGACTATAACACCCTAGCTCTTCCTTCATTGGGGCATTGATATATGTGAGCCATTCCCAGCTGCACCTGGAAACGTTAAGTACATGATTGTAGTCGTCGAATACTTCACCAAATAAGTCAAAGCAAAACCACTAGCCTCCATCACTTCACGAAAAGTCTTAACCTTCGTTTAGGAATAGATTATCACTCGATTTGGCATGCCACACACAATCATCACTGACAATGGTACCCAATTCGTCAGAGAGCCATTCAAATCATGGGGCGCAACACATGGTATCCATCAGGCTACAACTCCTCCTTACCATTTATAAGACAATGTTAAGGCTAAAGTAGCCAACGAAGAAATTGTCAAAGGCATCAAGGAACGAATGGAAGAATACAAGACTTGTGGGGTAGACGAGCTCTAAATCGTACTCTGGGCACATCGAACAATGCCTAAAGAAAGCACGGGTGAAACACCCTTCAGCCTGGTCTACAGGATAGAAGCAATGATACACATTGAAGCACTTTTTTTAATTGATGAACGACAAATTTTCTATCTCGCAAATATATATTTCACATCTGCCTCCAGCAAGGCTTAAACCCACAACCTTTTGGTTAGTGGGGAACTCACTTACCACTGGACCAAAGTCCAAGTGACACCCATCGAAGCACTTATACACGCAGAGCAAGTTGCCATGGTCACGAAGGATGAAAACAAAGACTCTCACATGCTAGACCTAGCTCTGGCAGAGGAAAAGCACGATTTAGCGACCATCCACTTGGCACACTCCAAAAAATGGCGAAACACTACAACAAGCGGGTCTGCCCAGTATCTTTCAAACCTGGCGACCACGTAATACGCAAGAATAAGGCTAGCAAAGCCGTAGGTCAGGGCAAGCTCGCTCCCAACTAGGAGGGGCCATACATCGTTCGTCAAGCCAACGACAACGGTTCCTACTTGTTAATATCGCCATACGGAGATGACATTCCATTGGCCTGACACGCATCCAACCTTAAATGATGCTACATCTAAGGTGGATCGCATACTCTAGTGAACATGTAAACATCTCTCTAAACGGATTCTACCAGCCTGGAAAGCTCACCTGTACTATTTCTACAAATATACAATGACACTTCCACCACTTTTCATAAAGTGACATTACTCAACAATTCATAAGCAACATTTATTGTCCATAAATTAGCCTTAATGAACATGCTCATGAGAAAAGGTGCTTATATGGTCAACTAAACCTTTAAAAACAGGCTTCACAGCAACCCTTATTTCAAAGTATTACATACGCACAACCTACCATGCGTGGGCTGCTGCTATATAGCTCAGTTGATAGTTACTGCCTATGTGCACCAAAAAACAAGTACTTGTCCCGTCGAAGCTAAGCCAGGCATTCGATATACAAACGATACTTAAGATTGACAACCTTATTTACGTTGAACGGTTACAATTCCATCACTACATATTCATCGTGTTTAACTGATCACTAAACACATGAATAACAACACCCTTCAACAAATTGGCTAACCGCCGATTTCATTAAAAGCTAACCAGTCCTACACCTTAGCTAAAACCCATGCCATCACAGGCTTGGTAACAAATCCCAGACCACTACGCGCATGGCACACAAAACCCAGGTCATCACGGACATGGTAACTAAACCCAGGCCATCACGCACCTGGTAATCAAACCCATGCCATAATACGTCTGGTAACAAAAACCCAAGCCAAACACGCACTTGGTAAACAACAAAATAATAAACTAATAAAAAGTTGCTTTCATTATACAATCTAGGGTAAACCACCCTAACGAATCAAAAACTCAGGCCTACATAAACCTAGTACATCTCAAACGCAATAATAATTTAACAAAATAGTTGATTTTATCATTTCTCAAAACTAGGTAAACCATCCTTACAATATTATAAAAACCCAGATCGTTCCTCGTACATACAATCCTGATACATCTAGGGTTACAGAAACTTGTCTACAAGTAGCTAATACAACCTACTAAAGACAATCCCTATAAAATACGGCTACCTCTTGGCTGATTCTAGGGCAAACTCAAACCAAGAGCGAACATGAAACTAAGCCAAGGAGGATCTTTACACATACTAA
>BQNB010060194.1:0-37024 GCA_026074375.1 Tanacetum coccineum
GAAAAGCGTTTTCACCTAAAATGGTATAATCACTGGTCATCCTCGGTTTCTCCTCGGTTTGCATTGGGAATTAGTTTCATTGGGAATGGCACCATCAATTGAAAACACACCATCAATTGAAAAGGTTGTTTTTAGTAGTTGCGTCACTGGTCATCTGTGCTCTGAAATGGCAGCAAAGTACCCAGAAGCAGACCCACGACAGATATATCCCGAAATACAATACATCATAAGCGAGAAATAAGTCTTCCAAGTCCACTTCAGTTCGTCCACACGAAAAAAGGGTCATGAGACTTTACTGCCGATGTCATCCTCGACAAAACCCCAACCATTGAAGGACCAACCATCAGAAAAAAAAGACTCCATGTACCAATTATACTAGAACATTTCCTTTAATTTACTTTACATACTTTCCTCAAATCTTATCGGCTGACTGATACTTATACCTGCTAGCAAATATAATGTGAGCCCCAAACAACACAAAAGAGAGTTATTATTCACGAAGCTAGATAATATGTAATCATCAAACAATATCACAAACTGGCACAAGCAGCTTTTACGTGTTGATAATTCAAAAAAATCAAGATCAGCACTTGAAGGCTGAAGCTAATAGACAATTCAAATCCCAAAGTCTAGGTAAGTGAGTTTTCCTGTTAGTGGTTTTCTTTATTGAAATTTATATGCTGTAATTTAAGCATATGTCTGTCTATGCAGAGATATTTGCAAAGTGGCTCATAACAGATTAGTATAAAAATCCTAGACTAAACCAATTAGCTTACTTTATCAGTTAGCTTACCAACAAAAATGTGTTTCCTTAGTTTAGATAGGTGTGGTTTTCTTTGTGGATATACCTGAAGACATGGTCACGTGGATAATATACATGTCCTTTACAATTACAATGACTTAGTACGTCCAAAAAGTACATTTGCCTAACTTACTATACATTTACCATTATACGTTTTAAAATCAAACGAAAAGTAATTGCATGTATTAATCTCCCATTGGGGATATAGGAGTTGGAAAATATCAATAAGGGAAAACATACAACATATTTATGTCAGTAAATTTTGGATCATATTATACAAGTTCTAATGCATACAAGATGAATTTATTGCCTCCCCCCTCTCCGCTTGTTCAGTTCAACGAAAGCCGGTACTAATCAAGCACAGTTTAGCCCTATGATTGAATTGCGATAGTTGGATTCCCTCTTCCTATAGCTATGACTGGCAACCCCTATAAGTAAGTTTTGACTCCCTCTTTTAAGGTCGAGCCTATAGAAAAGTAAATATGGTCTAGCTAGTTATCACTTCTCCCCCTATAGTTATAGCAGTACTGGGGAATTCCTCTATCTTCTTTGAATGAGGAGAGAGAGTACTCATTCCTCTCCCTCTGGTCGAGTGGCTTCGCTCCTATAAGCTAGTTCTCACTTCCGAGCTCTAACTCCTTACTTTCTTTCCCATCGTAGAACTCCAATCGAAAGTTGAAGCTGAAGCTCCCCTTGGTCCGCTTTCTCTATCTGGGGTTCATTCTGTTCGTACACATCTGATCCTTCTTTCTCAACCTTCAACTTCTTCCGATCCTCTTTAAGCAGGAAGTGCGATCTGAAGGCCTGGGTTAAGCAAATATCTTTCTTCAATGGTAGATTCAACTCCATTCGCTTGTACTGCGCTCTATTGGCTCTAAGACCCAACATTATAGGAGTAACCTACACTCGCTCGCTCCCTTTCATCCGATAGAGAGTTTGAATTCAGTGATTTAGGAGCATAAATGTACTATCGGGAGAGGGCAAAAGCAAGCCTATATTCTGGATTGGATACTGCGCGAATTGGTCAACCGGAATATGGAATAGGAAACTCTCTCCTTTCATAGCTCTCGGGCCTATTCTATTCATTACAGGAGAAAGTCACTATCCTCAGTTGCCTTGTCTCTGCATTTAGCCCCCCCCTTTTCAGCCCTAGACTGGGTAGATTCTTTCGATTCTTCAATGAAAGCCTTCATGAAAGCTGCAACAGGATAAAGGATATCCTCTCTTCTCGCTCTGTCTGCTTAATGCCTTCTATTGAATCGATTGGTGCCATTTCTTCTCTTGGAGGCAGGGCAATAGATTCATCTTGTCCTTGGCTTGTGAAGGGAATGAGGCAGGGTAGCCAAAGCCCCCAACAAAGGGATAGGGCAATCCTTCCCAAGTAATGCATAAGCAAGATCAGGACTAGAGGGGTGTGAAGAGTAGGGGGATCTCTTGTGCAAAGCAAAGACAGGTACGTGCTAGCAAAGAAGGGAAGTGGCAAGGGATTTCAAAGAAGAAGAAAGAAGAGAAAGTTAGTACACAGAGTCTTCCCCTGCCTAATTGATCTAATGATAAAGAAGTAGGCTAAGTCAAATAGAAAGTGTGTGTAAACAATAAGTAATGACTTGCTTTGTGAGAGCTCAGTTTCTAAGACGAAGGCTAAGAATTCTCTACTAGAGGGATTGAAAAGATCGAGGGTAATTTCTGAGTCTTGATGGACCTTTCTTATTATAGGCCAAAGGAATAGCTAAGGACTTCTTCCCTCATTCTCATCAAATTGGGGTAGCTCAGGAACTATAGAATCTCTCAAGCTCAGGAACTATAGAATCTCTCAGGAGTTGAATAAACTCTTTTATGCTAGTGGAATTGGGAAGCATGATAAGTCCGTACTCCACATTCTAGCTTCATCCTTGGTTTTCAAAGAAAGGAAACTTCAAAGACTGACAGAAGAGAAAGGTAAGATAATTCTTTCTGGCCTTAACTGAAAGCGGGGGAGGCCCAGGTCTACATACAGGTCTTGGATCAATAGAATCCTCCAATTGCTAGGTAAAGAATATCGGGATTAGTCTCCTTGCCATTGCTACTGTCTTTGAAAGTCTAGCTATCCTCTCCTTGTCATGCTTAGTTATTCTGCATTGCTCCTTCTTCTGATCTTGCTTTCTTGCCTTATAGAACTGACCTTTGTCCCCTCCTTCCGGTTTTCACTCACTTAAAGTCCATTCCTTGCTCTTGCCTATAAAGTCCATTCCTTGCTCTTGCCTAGTTCTAGGCTTAGACGAAAGAGCTCATTCATAGATTCCATCTTTCTAGCATTTCATGTCTTTCTTCCTTCAACTCTAATTCATGCCATGAATTGTTAAGTCTAGCTATTGGCTCTCTTCTCACCTCCCCTAGAGCCTATTGAAGAAAAATCCGAGGCTCACTCGCTGCCCTAAGCCCTACAGTTCCTTCGCTTACCGCCTAAGATGAATCTATTGCCTCCCCTCCCTCCACGAGTAGATATTTAGTATTGAATAGTGTCAAACCCAATCCCAAGCAATAGTCAAGAAGAAACACTCAGGACTAGGAAAAAAACAACCACATGATTCTTTCCTATATATCATGATTATTTTTAAACAAGTAGATATACAAGACTAATATTCTACCGTGTTAACAATCTTCAGGTAGCTTCGGTTGTAGTAGTGTTTCTCTATTGCTGGCAGCTACAACTGTCAACAATGAAGCGGGTGGAGACGCTGATTCGCTGCTATACAAAGAGTCAGATAAGAAAGGTCTCTGCAAGGATGAGTTTTATTTCTCAGCTTATTGGGAATTACACTTTTAGCTAAATGCTTTGGTTATGCCACCGAGTATGTCTAACTCTCTTCGTTCACATTGTGTTATGAATCATTTGCACTCGAACACTTGGTAGACAGGAATTGATCTATGTGTAATCCAAATCAACATGAATAAGCTCAAACACTTCTTCAGCCCTTTTTGATTTACTTGTAGGAACATGTTGTTTCCTTGCTTTGCAAAAGTTGTATGACATTTACTTAATAAACTAAACAAATTCAAATTATGAATTCTATTAGTTGCTTAAAAAGTTACTGTATGTTATTAGATACATGTGTATGACCTCACACTTACTGTTCAGTTTCATTAATGTAAAACCCCGCGCTCCGATGCGAAGCGCGATTTAAGAACCTTGTTATATATACTACTAGGTACCACTTTTGGCGAATTGTTTCAGAACTTAAAAGCTACAGAATAAATTACACATTGTAATATACTTTTTTTTAATACTTTGCATATGAATCTAAGTTATATTTTTAAGGAGGATGTTGAGAGGAGCCTCTACGGTGAAGTCATGGCAATAGCCCATCTCATGGCGCCATACTTCGTATCATCACTCGCGTCATATATTCTCGCGCCATACATATCAGCCAGAGCTAAGTATTTTTTCCTTTTTTTAATATTTTTTTTTCAAAATATGGCTGTTGGGTTACTGTCAAAAAAAATGAGGCAAATGAAATATGAGTCCAAAACTAACCATTATTAGACTCTCTTTTTCAAAATTTAAATATCTTATAAAATCCTCCTTATTAATGTTGGTGATTTTAGTGTCAACAACTATTTTATTTAATTGTGATTTACTAAAGACCGAGGAGATTTCATATTCGGCTCGGATACGCGTTAGGGAAGTGTGGAGTGCACACTCGTTGAACTAATATGAACTTGACCATGACAGATAATGCGGGGGTCAAGGGGGTCGCGTCCCCTTACGAGGTCAAGGGGCAGCGCCCCTTGCGGGGTCAAAAGGCAGAGCCAGATTTTCATGAATGGGTAAAGATGAAATAGAAGTGAATTACATATATTGATGGATAAATGTCACACCCCACCAAGGCGGAAACGCGAGGCGTAACATATTAATAAACATCACATAAGATGATAGACAAAACACCATACATGAATTGAGATAAAAGAAAGTTATCCGAATTACAACAATTCAAGTACAAGTTTAAAAGTACAAAGACAACATAGTTATTTTTCTTTCGAACATGGATCACCCAAAAGACAATATCTTGGAATAAAATAGATATCTTGAACATGTTCAAATGCAATCACACTAAGTTTCCACTTTAGGAACGTCACCTGAAAAGCATGATAAAAACGGTCAACTATCAAAATAGTTGGTGAGCTCACATGATTATGTACACAAAATATAGTTTTATAAAAGAGTAGATGTCTCAATAATAGTTTCCAACTCATGAGAGAGTTACCAAAACAAGTCAAGAATCCAAAAAGGATTCTAGTTTTCAAATACAGTCCTTGTTACCTAGAGTAACGTGACATAATCAATTCATCAAGTATAAGTATGTATGCTATAGTGTTTATGCGAGGCACTACTTAAACGCATTCAGCCTTCCAGTTCCAATTCACAACACAATATGGGTAGGCGTTACCCCCGATCCAAATCACAATACCATATGTCCTAGTACCATGCACCCCGTTTATGGTGGGAGTGAGGAGGGGCAAATCTCCTAATAGCGCTATCCATAAGTACTAACGTCTCAATCCCGTTGAGGGGGATATAGCGAGCTAAAAGTAGTGGCGGGTTCCAAACATACAACGACATACATATCAAGTTCAAGTTCAACACGTTTTCAAAGTTCAAATCGAGCTCAATAAGTTTAAGTATGCTCGAAAGTTTTAAACACACATAAGTACGAGCATAGTAGTTAAATAGACAACATCAATCTTTTCACCCTAAAATCGTGGTAAAAGAGGGGTTGTGAGAAACTCACCTTAAAAGTTAGAACGACAATAGGACTTCTCGGCAAACCACACTAAGTAGGCAACCCAAACGAATACGCAACCTTCTACTCACAACCTAAGGCAAGTAAATATACCTAATTAGATCCTATACGATATGCTCGAACAATATTAAGGTTCATTTGTTAAGTCTTGTTTTCACATTTGCTTCCTAGGTCTGTTTTATCACAAAGCATAATTTCTACTAATTTGCCCCGAATTTCCCGTCACTTTAAGTATTTATTTGACCAAGTTAACCAAAACGTATGGTCAAGCTACTGCTCCAGGTCAAAATCCTATGTTTTAGGTGTGTCCATAAATTTTCCTAAAATTTATTAAGGTCTTATACCCGACCATTTATACCCGACTCCAAAAATGGCAAAATCTGGACATATAAAAGTATTTTAATGATCAGAAGGTCTAAATCAGTGTATACGAGTTAGGCTTTATGGGGACTCTAATAACCCTTACAAGTGTCTTCCGTATCAGGTTTCAATGATAGATTAGTTCGTGTTTATGATTAATGGTCATTTTAGTACAAGGGTTAAAAAGAGATTTTCGGGCAGATTTGACACCTTACACCATTTTGAGATTTTCATCTACCAAACGACCTTATATTTTTATAAAGCTTACATTTATAGAAACTAGACTCAGAGTACTTGATGTTAGGCTCTGGAATCATGTCAAAATGTTTATTTATCATCAACTTATGCTCCATTCAATATGGCACAAAAATGATTTAGTTTACCTTTGACCAAAACAAATCAAACCAATAACCCAACGTGCAAAAACGACCCAACCAACTCCTACAATCCTATTATACAGGTCATAACATCATTTTAATCCACAATCTCAGTGATTCATGGATCAAAAGGCTACTTTACACAAAAACTTACAAGATGTTGTCCATATCTTTTAATAAATCATAGGCTTAATACCACTTTCTTGCATAGTTCTCTGTAGCAAAACTAAATAATGAAGCAACAAAAGTTTTTGTCCATTATCATCAGCATTTTTATGAGTAGTTCTATCATGTGAAATAATTGAACCCATAAAGGTTTTTACAAAAGTAAGCTTAAATATGCAAGAAAAGTCAAGAAAACCTTATTTTTGAAGAGTTTTATTTTTACCTTTGATCTTGCTCCCAACCCGTGCTCGTTTCTTGTTGTTTTGGCTTCGATTTTGTCCTTTTCTTGATTATCCATTACCTGCATAATATAAGTGAAAACATACGAATACAATGTATTTTTGGTACGTTTTTGGTCAATTAAGTCTGGTTTTGATGGAAAATGGCATGTGTAATTAAGCACATACCACGGTGTTGGTCGGTTTTGGGTTGATATGGGGGAGGGTTTTTCCTATTTTATTTGTAAAAATACTTGTGTATTATGTTGCATAAATATAGTAAGACAAATTGGTGTAGTTGTGTACATTCGGTAAATACGTAACTTTTGGGATAGTTTATGATTTTGTTAAATTATGTTTTCCCATGTGTTTTGACATTGTTATAATGTTATTTGAGCATATCATTGGTCGTTAGGACCGTTAACTAGGATCGTTAGGTCAAATGTGCGTTCGTATAACTAGGGTTCCTAGGAAAATAAGCGTTAAACGCTAAGAATAGTATGACCACATAAAAGTGACTTCCATAATCAATTAAAAAAGTCAATTATCATACGTTTGCCTTCGGTTACTGACCTCAAAAATTGACGGATGTCACAGTTTTCCCCCGTTAAAAGGAACTGCGTCTCGAAGTTCCATTTGTCTGTCCTAAGGTTTAGCGCTCGCGAATAATTGCGGATACTTGCGCTTCATCTCGTCTTCTCGTTCCCAAGTAAATTCTGGTCCTCGACGGGAGTTCCATCAAACTTTTACAATAGGAATCCTACTTCGTTTAAGATTCTTGACCTCACGGTCCATAATTTCAATAGGTTCTTCAACAAAACGTAGTTTGTCGTCGATCTTGATTTCTTCTAGCGGTACGTGCAAGTTTACGTCGGCAAGGCATTTCTTCAGGTTTGACACGTGCAACGTGTCATGAATGCCTACAAGCTCTTGCGGTAGACGCAATCGATAAGCAACAGGACCCACTCGTTCGACAACCTCGAACGGTCCTACATACCTCGGTAAAAGTTTGCTTCTCTTACCGAAACGTACCACGCCTTTCCAAGGCGACACTTTAAGTAATACTTTATCACCGACACTGAACTCTAACGGCTTCCGTCGATTGTCGACATAGCTCTTTTGGCAATCTCGTGCAGTCTTCATTCTTTCCTTTATTTGAACAATCTTGGCGGTAGTTTCTTGGACAATCTCTGGTCCAATTAGCTGGCTTTCCCCTACCTCTGCCCAAGCTTGGGCGTTTGACATTTCCTTCCATACAAAGCTTCAAATGGAGCACATTTCACGCTCGTGTGGTAACTGTTATTGTACAAGAATTCTACTAATGGTAGATGAGTATCCCAGTTACCACCAAAATCAATCATGCAAGCTCTAAGCATATCTTCCAAAGTTTAAATGGTAGGCTCACTCTGACCATCGGTCTGGGGATGGTAAGCAGTACTCAAATCCAGCTGCGTTCCTAATGCTTATTGCAGTGATCGCCAAAATCCTGATGTGAAATGACTGTCACGATCAGATATAATTGACACAGGCACACTATGCCTTGCTACGATCTCGTTGATGTACAATCTTGCCAACCTTTCTATCTTGTAATCTTCACGGACCGCTAAGAAATGCGCAGATTTGGTCAGTCGATCGACTATGACCCAAATCGCGTCATGTCCGCTACTGGTTCTCGGTAATTTTGCTATGAAGTCCATAGTGATATTCTCCCATTTCCACTCGGGAATCTCTGGCTGTTGGAGCAATCCCGAGGGTTTCTGGTGTTCTGCTTTGACTTTAGAGCAGGTCAAACACTTACTTACATACAAAGCGATATCCTTCTTCATTCTGGGCCACCAATATATGTCTCGTAAATCATAGTACATCTTGTCTGCTCCAAGATGTACATAATACTTTGTAGCGTGGGCTTCATTCATAATCAAAGTTCTCAAATTGCCATAAGCTGGCACCCAGATTCGCTCAACGAAATACAATCCGCCATCTTCTTTTCTTTCAAACTGTTTGTCTAATCCTCGCAACATTTCTGCTGGAGTGTTGACGTCTTTGAAGGCTTCGCTCTGAGCTTCCAGAATCTTAGCCTTAATGCTAGAGTGAATTGTCATGCTCATAGCCCGAGCTCGTCTCGGTTTCATCCGTTCCTTCCTGCTCAATGCATCAGCTACTACGTTCGCTTTACCTGGGTTGTAGCGAATCTCGCAGTCATAATCGCTAAAAAGTTATATCCATCGTCTCTGACGCATATTTAATTCTTTTTGATCGAATATGTGTTGAAGGCTTTTATGATCAGTGTAGATAACACTCTTTGTTCCGTACAAATAGTGTCTCCATATTTTGAGAGCAAATACCACTGCGCCTAACTCCAAAACATGAGTGGTGTAGTTCTTCTCATGGATTTTGAGTTGTCTAGATGCGTATGCTATCACCTTGTTTCTCTGCATTAAAACGCAACCAAAACCTTGGTTCGATGCGTCACAGTAAACTACAAAATCATCTGCGCCTTCGGGAAGTGCAAGAATCGGGGCATCACACAAGATGTCCTTCAGTGTCTGAAAGGCGTTCTCCTGCTTATCGCCCCACTCAAATTTCTTATCTTTTTGAGTCAATAGGGTGAGAGGCTTTGCAATCTTCGAGAAGTTTTTGATAAATCGCCTATAATATCCCGCCAATCCTAAGAATGAACGGATCTCAGTTGGGGTCTTTGGGGGCTTCCAGTTCTTTACTGCTTCAATTTTTACTGGGATCTACATGTATACCTTCACTGTTTACTACATGTCCGAGGAAATGAACCTCTTGTAGCCAAAATTTACATTTCAAGAACTTCCCGAACAATTTCTCCCTTTCAAGCAACTCTAGTATCAATTTCAGGTGAACCTCATGCTTCTCTTTGTAAATTAAGATGTCGTCAATAAAGACAATGACAAACTTGTCAAGATACGTCCTACATACGTGGTTCATAAGATTCATGAACACCGCGGGGGCGTTAGTTAGACCGAAAGGCATGACCGTGAATTCAAAATGTCTGTACCTCATCCTGAATGCAGTTTTAGGAATGTCTTCTTCGCATACTCTCAACTAATGATAGCCTGATCGAAGGTCTATTTTCGAGAAGTACCGTGACCCTTGCAACTGATCGAACAAGTCATCGATCCTGAGAAGAGGGTAACGGTTCTTGATAGTTAGCTTGTTCAGCTCTTGATAGTCTATGCACATACGGATAAAACCATCCTTCTTTTTCACAAACAACACAGGAGATCCCCATGGCGAAGAACTAGGTCTTATGAAACCTTTATCTTGGAGCTCTTTAAGTTGGTTGGACAGTTCTTGCATTTCCTTGGGTGCCAAACGATAAGGTAATTTTGCAACGGGCATAGCTCCAAGGATAAGATCTATGCGAAACTCTAGTTCGCGAGGTGGGGGTAAACCTAATAGATCTTCTGGAAACACACCAGGGAAGTTACGTACAACAGGGATATCTTCGAGTTTCTGCCCGTCTACCTTTAATGACTTTAACTGTTTCAGGCTCCCTTCGGGACGTTCTCCATGAACTTCCAAAACCTCTCCGTTGGATAACAGAATCTAGACTATTTTCTCAAAGCAAACTATCTTAGCTCTAAGCTTTGACAACCAATCCATTCCTACGATCACGTCGAAACTACCATGACCGAAAGGAATCAAATTGATGATAAATGTATGACCTTCTAGTTCAAGCCTACAACCTCGAACAATCATATTGGTTACTACTTTAAGGCCGCTAGCTATTTCAATCTCATAACTGGGGCTTATGACACTAGGTTTCATGTTAACCAATGGCAAGAAGTTGGTAGATATAAAGCTATAATCAGCACCAGAATTAAACAAAACTGTAGTGAAATGATCGTTTAGAGAAAATGTACCCGTCACAACGTTCGGGTCTTGTGGAGCTTCAGCAACACCTAGGGAAAAGGCTCTACCCTGTGCTCGATTCCTATTGTTCCCCGGGTTGGGGTTTCCTTCGATTGCTAAGACGGGGTGTGGGCGATTTCCTCCTGCGGTAGTGGCTCGGTTCATCCTTGGGCAATTCCTCCTAAAGTGGTTGGGATCTCCACACTCAAAGCAAGTTGGTCTTGGTCTTTCATTAGTAGCTCTACCCGTGCAGTATCGGGTAAAGTGGCCCACTTGGTTACATCGACCGCACACAGGGCAGTTACCAGAATGATGGAAGTTGCACTTTGCACACTTCGAATGTGGCCCAGCATACTGACGTTGCCCCTATCCTTGCCCCGGAGCAGTTAGAGCAAAGTTCCTTCCAGTTCTTTGCCTCTTGTTCCTATCATCCCTTCCTCGATTCTTGTTCTGATCATTCGACCTCTTCTTGTTTCCAACATTTTCCTGTTTCTTAAAAATCCTATCCTTAATACCATCGGTGGTCAAACGGTTGGCCATGCTCACCGCACTCTGAATACTAGTGGGTTTGGATGAAGTAACATATGGCTTGATCTCGGGAGCCAGACCCCGAATGTAGCGATTGACACGCTGGTTCTCTAGGGTAACCATGTGTGGCACCAGCCTTGCCAACTCATGAAATCTAGCTGTATACCCATCAATATCTGACCCAACCATCTTATGATTCCAGAATTTTGTTTCAAGATTTTGAATTTCGTCATCAGGACAATATTCCTCCATCAGCAGCTTCTTAAAATCTTCCCAAGGTTGGGCTATAGCAACTGCCCGCCCTCGAGTTTGAACAAGGGTATTTCACCAAGTTAAAGCGCGGCCTTGCAGCATACTAGACGCGAATTTGACTTAGCTCTCTGAGGGGCACTTAGTGATATGAAGCACAGACTCAATGCTTTCAAACCAGGTTAGTAAACCAACTGCACCTTCTGTGCCGAAGAATTCCTTGGCACTAGAAGCCCTGAAAGTTTTGATACTGCAGCTTTGTGTGACCTCTCTTTGATTTGTTCGGTTTCCTCCGAGGGCTTGAACAAGTTAAGTTAGCATATTTGGCAATGCGGTGTTAAGTTGTCGAGTCACTTCATCTGCTGTTTCGTTGGGAGGGTTGGTGTTGTTGGCAGTGTTGCTACGTGTGCTTCTTCCCGCCATAGTTCTACAGATTAACATAAAAATTCACTTTATTAGAATCTTGACAAACCGTACCTTTAAACAGTTTATACATATTTACTGAAATATAGTTAAGGAATGAACATGTTTAGACATTTTCAACTAGAATAATAGGTATCTTTAACCAAAGTTTTGTGGTATATACATTTAGGTGACCAGCAAGTTGTACATAAAACATATATATATATATATATATATATATATATATATATTGTGTTGTTCAAAATTCCTCAAATATATATTTGATTAGTTGTTGATAAATAGGTTTAGTTGAGCTATCTAAAATTTATCCTTTTATTCATTACATAAATAAGTAGTAAATAACCGGATAAAATTTTTACAAGATAATAATGTCAAAATTTTTAACTCGTACAACAATGTTATCAATAATATATCAAGTCAAAATATATGAAATCAACCAAGTGAATAAACGGAGACAACGCAACACAAAATCTTTCCCAAAAGATAATGATATCAATATCAGCAAAAAATTGACACTTGAATTTTGCAATCGATTCAAATAGTTCATTATATCATAATAGAAAAGAAACTACACAACCAGTAATCCAAAAAGCATGAAATTAACCGTGCGGGTAAGCTACACTAGTACACTCTCATTGGTGCATCTGCCAACAACTAAACCAAAAAAGGATTGATAGAGTAAGGACAAAACACCGTGCATTTCTGCTTTCAGCCCTAGGCTCTCTATATTCGCGTTGCATCCACGTCGTTTGAGTATCCACATCCAAACATCCAAGCCTTACCCATCCTCGAGTGAATTCTTCAAAGGTCTTAAGCCATGTAGCAACTTGGAGCATAATTTCATAACTCATCAAACAAGAACTGTCATGAAATTAAGGTAGAAGCTGGTAAAAGGCCAATGTTTTGAAAAATTGACTCAACTTTGAGGTCGATTAGAAACAAAATCTTGAATCACTGAACACGGAGTTTGCAAACAAGCAAGGAGCGCTTGTTTTTGCAGCCAAAACGGTTGGCTTAATAGTATGACGAAATAAGACGGAGGCGTGATCGGAATATAGGTCGACGTAATTTCTAATGGCGAAAGAACGAACGTCTTTACATGTCGTGCATACGTAGTTCACCCGCCGCTCACCTCGAGCTCTAACTCGGAATCTATCGATGATTCTACCGCAAGGTGTTATGCAGGGTAAGGGTACGAAGAGTAGTTAAGTGTACGTCGCAATTTATTCGCGGAAACATCAGCATGCGAAGACGATCTATGGGACATACTGTGACTGTGACGGTGTCCGTAATAACAGTGTGCTTAAGGACAGTGTGACAACGATAACCAACGTAAAAGCAAACTCAGAATATAAATTTTCAATTAGAATAAAGCATGGTGTATTTAAGGGCAAATAGTGGTCATCTAAAAGTATGCAGTGTACAGTGCACATAATCCCTAGTATGCTTTTCAGTGACCAAAGTGGAAAGTCGGCTTTTTAAATCATTTAAAATAATGACAATACCCAGTGTTGCATGATATTCCCTAAATTAGACATAGTTGATCAAGTTATGTCTAATTGAGGTCTAATGATGCAACCACTCGGACTAGTCGACTCGTTTCATGTTTGGTGTTTTTAGAAAAGAAAATCATTTTGGTTATAGTTCGGATTTTGTTTTGAAAAAAAAACGGCGTTCTCTATAACCTTAGGCTCTGATTACCAATCTGTCACACCCCACCAAGGCGGAAACGCGAGGTGTAACATATTAATAAACATCACATAAGATGATAGACAAAACACCATACATGAATTAAGATAAAAGAAAGTTATCCGAATTACAACATTTCCAAGTACGAGTTTAAAAATACAAAGACAACATAGTTATTTTTCTTCCGAACATGGATGACCCAAAAGACAGCAACTTGGAAGAAAGTAGACATCTTGAACATGTCCATATGCAAATGCGCTAAGTTTCCACTTTAAGAATGTCACCTGAACAACATGATAAAAACAGTCAACTATCGAAATAGTTGGTGAGCTCACAGGATTATATCCACAAAATATAGTGTCATAAAAAGAATTGATATCCGAAATTAGTTTGCCAACTCAATGGCAAGTTTATAAAAACAAGTCAAGTTTTTGAAACAGTTCCCATTACATAAAGTAACGTAACACAAGTCAAGTTTTTGAAACGCATTCAGCCTAACCGTTCCAAACATCCAATCAAGTTCTAGTTGTATAGTGTGGTACAAACACTTAGTACTATGCACCCTTGTGCGGGGAGTGAGGAGGGGCTACTCTCCTAATAGCGCTATTCATAAGTACTAACGTCTCAATCCCGATGAGGGGGATAATGAGTTAAAAGTAGTAGCGGGTTCCAAGCATCAAACAACATACATATCAAGTTCAAAGTTCAACACGTTTCCAAAGTTCAATAAGTTCAAACCAAATTCAATAAGTTCAAGTATGCTCGAAAGTTTAAACACATAAAAGCATAGTAATGAAATAAGACACATCATGCTTTTCACCCCAAAACATTTAAAACATGTAAAAAAGGGGGATGCGAGAAACTCACCGCAAATAGAAGTATCGACCGAGAAAATCAACAAAGGAAGAAGAACGCCACCAACTCAACCGCGACCTATAATAATAGTGGTCCGCGTATAAGAAAATATAATTATAAGAAAATGCATATTTTGCATAGTATAAAATATATATATTCCGTCATACATGTAATCTTATATTGTAGAATCCATGTGCGCGCCAAACTTACTTACTTTTACCCCACTAAGTGGTACGCCTTAAGATTTAACTCCATTTTAACCCATTCCGACTAATATAAAATGTTAATGAAAATCACTCATTTTGACCCGTTATCAAGATTATGACATCTAGACGAGAATAAAAGTGATAGACTAACCTATTAGTTGTAATTTCAGCTTTAGTTAATATGTTTTACGCATAATCATTCTCCATAACGCTAATTGACCATTAAAAGAATTTCGCCAAGTTTGACTTCTTATTATAAATTTTTCCTAAGTCTGACCCGTCCAAAACGACCCGCTAAATTACGTTTTTACGACTCGGACTCTTAAGCATGTTGATTTAAAACGACGTTTCGGACAACTTTTTAGTTTTAGCCGAGACCCGAGACCCAACAGAAAATGACCAAAATACCCCTGCAAGTTTCTGCTGAAACTTTATTTTTCTAACTAAAATATAGTATCTAATCCTAAGCTTTTCAACCCGTTAACCCACGTTTTCAGCCTTAATTATCCTCGCATAAAGATAAAACGTCATTTTAAATAACTTTGTAGTTTTACCCGAGACCCAAAACTAGACAGAAAATGATGAAACTGCCCTTTTTCGATTCTGCAGCAACTTAAAAATTCAGCAAGTGCTGATTGGATATTTATAACTTTTCAGAATTTCAAATCGCCGCCAAACGTTCGTTTTTAAGAGTTAGAAGCCGAATTTTATATCAAACGTTCGTATTAACGTCCTCTATCATTAATCCTAGGCTAATTTTATTTTTAAAAATTTCAACTCGCCTAAACACGACCTCAAATTTTCTGCTCCTATTGAGTATCTTTCAACTCCTTCAAAACTTCATGTTCTCGCGTTGCGAACATCGCCAACACTCTTAAACTAACCTAACCCCGTTACTAATCATCTCAAACCATCAATAAACCTCAAAACGCGACATGCACCAGAATCAATGAATTCACAATACAAGATCAAACACATGCATATAATATATAATTAAATCGATGTAAAAGAGTAATAAAATACTTACAACCACTAGGAAAGCAAGAGAAATCAAAACAATCAAACCCTCCTTGGGTTTGATCCTTGGCCGAACACCACAA
Source organism: Tanacetum coccineum (assembly GCA_026074375.1). Classification (NCBI taxonomy): domain Eukaryota; kingdom Viridiplantae; phylum Streptophyta; class Magnoliopsida; order Asterales; family Asteraceae; genus Tanacetum; species Tanacetum coccineum. The sequence continues at coordinate 15,636 of BQNB010060194.1, forward strand.
CACCTAAAACAAAGACCCAAAACTTGATTTTGTTACACCAAATCTTGTTTACACGCTCAATATCAACTCCTTGTAACACCAATTACACTCAGTTGGATCAAAACCCTTCAAAATCAAAAATCAAGAACTTTGAAAATCAATCATGCATGGTGGTTTCTTTTATCAAGAAATGATAGGGTTTAGTTTATAATTGATTTGGGATAAAAAGGAAGTGATTTGAGGGTTTTTTTTTTTTTTTTAAAGGATGGTTTTGGTGGGTTATGTGTGTTTCATTTGAACAGAAAGAAGGAGAGGACACCAAATTTTTTTTTTGTTAATTAGTGTATGTGTGTGTTTTATACAGGAAGGAAATCTAATTATATAGAATACACTTCCTAGTTTGTATCGATTCTTAATAAAACTTATAAGGGAAGTTTAATTTGGGATTATGTAGCCAGTCAAGAGCGTGTGGGCTAGGCTTTGCATATTTTTTTATAAACTTTGTATTGCATAGTTCTCGGCCTAATTATTTAGTTAACGTGTTATAAATTGTAAAAACACTATTTTGACGTGATTTTTGGCAAAAACACGGAAAAAGTCAAAAAATACAAAAATAAAAATAAATTAGCTTTCGAAGCTAACATATGGAGTTGTTGATTTCTCGATCGTTAAAACGAATAAATATCCAATGTAGTACTCGCGAATAATTAAAATTGCCGATTTTTAAATAAATTCTATAAAATATAGAAAATAAAAATAAAGCTCGGGATAAATAGTAACCTTTAATCCGAAAATATTTTCAATTAAATAGAATCATGACTCGGAATAAACATTGACTTGAAACACGAGTTGCACAAAAACAAGCGTTAAATGCTAAGAGTAATGTGACCACATAAAAGTGACTCCAATAATAATTAAAAGAGTCAAATATCATACGTTTGCTTTTGGTTACTGACCTCAAAATTGACGGATGTCATAGTTTTCCCCCGTTAAAGGGAATTTCGTCTCGAAATTTCAGTTGCTCGTCCTAAGTGGAAGCGCTCGCGAACAGCTGCGGATACTTGCGCTTCATCTCGTCTTCTTGTTCCCAGGTAAATTCTGGTCCTCATCGGGAGTTCCAACGAACTTTTACAATAGGAATCCAACTTCGTTTAAGCTTCTTGACCTCACGGTCTATAATTTCAATAGGTTCTTCAATAAAATGTAGTTTGTCGTCGATCTTGATTTCTTCTAGCGGTACGTGCAATTTTACGTCGGCTAGGCATTTCTTCATGTTTGACACGTGGAATGTGTCATGAAATGCCTACAAGTTCTTGTGGTAGACGCAATCGATAAGCAACAGGACCTACTCGCTCGACAACCTCTAACGGTCCTACATATCTAGGTGAAAGCTTGCTTCTCTTACCGAAACGTACCACGCCTTTCCAAGGCGACACTTTGAGTAGTACTTTATCACCTACACTGAACTCTAACAGCTTTCGTTGATTGTCGGCATAGCTCTTCTAGCGATCACATGCAGCCTTCAATCTTTCTTTTATTTGAACAATCTTATCAGTAGTCTCCTGGACAATCTCTCGTCTAATTAGCTTGTTTTCTCCTACTTCTGCCCAAGCTATGGGTGTTCGACACTTCCTTCCATACAATGCTTCAAAAGAGGCACACTTTACGCTCGAGTGGTAACTCTTGTTGTATGAAAATTCTACTACTGGTAGATGAGTATCCCAGTTACCGCCAAAATCAATTGCGCAAGCTCTAATCATATCTTCTAAAGTTTGAATGGTACGCTCACTCTGGCCATCGTTCTGAGGATGGTAAGCAGTATTCAAATCCAGTTGCGTTCCTAATGCTTTCTGTAGCGATTTCCAAAATCATGATGTGAAATGACTACCACAATCAGATATGATTGACACAGGCACACGGTGCCTTGCTATGATCTCGTTGATGATCAGTCTTGCCAACTTTTCTGTCTTGAAATCTTCACGAGCAGCTAAGAAATGCGCAGATTTGGTCAGTCGAACGACAATGACCCAAATCGAGTCATGTCTGCTACAGGTTCTCGGTAACTTGGTTATGAAGTCCATTGTGATTTTCTCCTATTTCCACTAAGGAATCTCTGATTGTTGAAGTAATCTCGAGGGTTTTTGATGTTCTGCTTTGACTTTAGAGCAAGTCAAGCACTTGCTAACATATAAAGCAAATCCTTGTTTATTTTGGGCCACCAATATAAGTCTCGTAGATCATAGTACATCTTGTATGCTCTAGGATGTACGGAATACCTTGTAGCATGGGATTTATTCATTATCAAGGTTCTCAAATTGCCATAAACTGGCACCCAAATTCATTTAGCAAGATATAACCCGCCATCTTTTTTTCTCTCAAACTGTTTGTCCAATCCTTTCAACACTTCTGCTGGAGTGTTGACACATTTGGAAGCTTTGCACTGAGCTTCCTGTATCCTAGCCTTAATGCTAGAGTGAATTGTCATGCTCATAGCTCGAGCTCGTCTCGGTTTCATCCATCCCTTCTTGCTCAATGCATCAGCTACTACATTCGCTTTACCTGGATGGTAGCGAATCTCGCAGTCATAATAGCTAAAAAGTTCTATCCATCGTCTCTGACGTATATTTACTTCTTTTTTTATCGAAAATGTGCTGAAGGCTTTTACGATCAATGTAGATAACGCTCTTTGTTCCATAAAAATAGTGTCTCCGGGTTTTGAGAGCAAATACTACTGCACCCAACTCTAAGTCATGAGTGGTGTAGTTCTTCTCATGGATTTTGAGTTGTCTGGATGCGTATGCTATCACTTTGTTTCTCTGCATCAAAACGTAACCAAAACCTTGGTTCGATGCATCACAGTAAACTATAAAATCATTTGTGCCCTTAGGAAGTGCCAAAATTGGGGCATCACACAACATGTCCTTTAATGTCAGAAAAGTGATCTCCTGCTTATCACCCCACTCGAACTTCTTATTTTTCTGAGTCAACAGGGTGAGAGGTTTTGCAATCTTCAATAAATTTGCGATAAATTGCCAATAATATCCTGTCAATCCTAAGAACGAACGGATCTCGGTTGGGGGTCTTCGAGGGTTTCTAATTTTTCACTACTTTAATTTTGTTGGGATCCACATGTATACATTTACTGTTTACTACATGTCCGAGAAAATGAACCTCTTGTAGCCAGAATTTACACTTCAAAAATTTTCTGAACAATTTCTCTTTTTCAAGCAACTCCAATATCAATTTTAGGTGAACTTCATGCTCCTCCTTGGACTTTGAATAAATTAAGATGTCATCAATAAAGACAATGACAAACTTGTCCAGATACGACCTACATACATGGTTCATAAGGTCCATGAATACTGCAGGAGAGTTAGTTAGACCGAAAGGATGTCCGCGAATTCAAAATGTCCATACCGCGTCCTAAATGCAGTTTTGGGAATGTCTTCTTCGCGTACTCTCCACTGATGATAGCCAAATCAAAGGTCTATTTTTGAAAAATACCATGACCCTTACAATAGGCATGGCTTCAGGGACAAGATCTATGTGAAATTCAACTTCACGAAACGAGGGTAAACCTAGTAGATCTTCTGGAAACACGCTAGGAAAGTTACGTACATTAAGGATGTCTTCGAGTTTCAACTCACTTGCTTTCATAGTCTTTAACTATTTTAGTTTTCCTTCCGGATATTCTCCATGAACTTCTAAAATCTCTTCATTGGATAACAGAATTTGGACTATTTTCTCATAACAAACTATCTTAGCTCTAGGCCTTGACAACCAATCCATTCCTACGTTCACGACCAAAAGGAATTGAGTCAATGATGAACTTATGACATTCTAGTTCTAGTCCACATCCACGGACAATCTTGTTGGTTTCTAACTTTAGACCGTTAGCAATTTAAATTTTGTAATCGGGGTTTATAGCAATAGGTTTCAAGTTAATCAATGGAAAGAGGTCGATAGAAATAAAACTAAAATAGGCATCGGAATCGAATATTACGGTAGAAAATGATCGACAAAAGAAAAAGTACTCGTCATGACGTTTAGATCTTGTTGGGCTTCCTTAGCAGCAATGGAAAAACTTCTAACACGGGCTGGTTTCCATTGTTCTTCTAATAGCAGGAGCTAGACCCCAAATGTAGCGATCAATACGCTTGCTTTCCGGAGTTACCGTGTGCGGCACTAGTCTAGCCAACTCATGAAATCGGGTTATGTACTTATCAACATCAGCTCCAATCATAACATGATTCTAGAACTCTTCCATAAATTTCTTGATTGCATTATCCGGATAGTATTCCTCCCTTAAAAACTTCTTTAGGTCCTCCCAAGATTGGGCTATAGCAATTGCCCGACCTCTTGTCTAAACTAGTGTGTTCCACCAAGTTAAGGCGCGACTTTGCAACATACAAGACGCGAATTCGACTTGGCTTTCTGCGAGACACTTGCTAATATAGAGCATTGATGTGTCGGTGTGTGGTGTATATTTTTATGATTCAAGTTTTAACTTTATATTTTGTCGACTTAACCAAAAACAACACTTTAACGGGCAGTGTACCCGGTCGGTGGTAGATTCGTGGTAAGTAGGGTGTCGAACACTTGAAGCTAGGTTAAATCTCTCAACTTATTAATATTTTTGTAATCTAATCTAAGTTAATTCTAATCTAAGTCAAACCTATACTAATCCTATGTTAGTTTTAATCCTAATTCTAACAGGTAAAAAGGGGGGTTTTAGCCTGGGAGACTAGCACGGGTTTGTTTGGTGACTACAATCAATTCAAGACACTTTAACCCACGCAAGCAAATTAACAGAAGATAAAAGAGCGGTCAAGCGTTATGATAGAAAACTGTATTAGCCATCATTAATCCGATTAGAAGGTTGGTTTGTTTATTCAGTGCAATGATTACTTATCTCGAAAAGGCATATCATTCTTAGACTTAGGCGGGACTTCATCCTAAGACCTAGACACATTATTTCTGTCATAATTAAAGCATCCGCATAAAGCATCCTTATTTGCTGATTATAATTCATCTTAGGGATTAAATCAATGGCAATCTTGTTAAATCCTAGCTCATAGAGACTTTACTTACTTACTGCTTAATGGCAATTTATACTCTAGTAGTCTTCTTGTCTAACTATCCAATGGAATCAGAACATTATTTGTTGAATTATCTAGATTCACTTACTAGTCAACATGTTCAATAAACCAAAGGCAATATCTGATTAACTAGTTAAGCCAGAAGCGTATCCTTAGCACGGTTTTAGAAGGACAATATTTATGATCCTATGATTCTAGATGTATAAATCACTATATGGAGAGCTATCCCAGTATCTAGATTACTTGGTTCGTATCACTAGATCCAGTTGAATGATAGGTCGTATATAAAAGCACGTAAACAAGTATATTGATAAACATAAACAAGCATACAACGATAAATTAAGAAATCAAGATGGAAACAAAACCAAACATTTAGATCTTCATAATAATGGCTAATACCCGAAGGTATTAGCCTTCAAACATCATAATTAATACAAGAGTAATGACTTAGCTAAGGTAAACTAACCGAGTTAACGAATGATACCAAAAACTAAACGATTACAAAAGTATAAGAAATTACACCTTGTCTCCTATGGATTGGAATGCGTTGTAAGACCTCTTCTTCTCTTTTTCTCCTCTGAAAATAGACTTTTGTGGTTTAGGTATCGAGAATATGATTTAGCACACCTTAAAACTCGTTTTTGAGTTTTGTATTAATAGGGTCTGGAGTCGGTGTTGATACGGCGTATCCAATGTATTGGATACGGCGTATCCAATGTATTGGATACGACGTATTGGGGATTCTTAGGGTAGGGACCACGTTTGATATCTTCCACGATATTTACATACTATATCTCTAATACGGCGTATTGGTCTTCACTAGATACGACATATTGAACTTTGTTTCCTTCATGGTCTTTGGTGAGTGCAGGCACGGATACGCCGTATCTTCCTTGATGGATAAGGCATATTGGTCTTCAGAATAGTAATCTTTAAAATATCTTTGTTTAAGCTCCAGAATGCGCGCCTTTTGCTAATATTCACCAAGTACTCCGTAATTACTGCAATTCTCAAATATAAACGATTAAGTAACAATTCTTTCCAATAATTATACAAAATAGGTTAATTACATAGGATAAATGATGCTATAAAATAGACGTTATTTGATGTCATCAAATACCCCCCCCCCCCCTCCTGTCACACCTCGACAATGGCAGAAACTCGGGAATGCAACATAATGATCAATCATAACAAAAGGGATAAAATAGAGAAAACTACATTGCATAAAATCCAAGTGCTATGAAGACCATCCACCTTGAACAAACTCAAGTGATGTCCCAATCGCAACTAAAATCTACAATCTCTTACAATTATTCTAATGCCCTCACAGGGGACCAAATCCAAACTATTTCATAACATCCAAAACTAGAATAAAAACAACAAGCAAGCAAGACCTCAAACGAAATTCCACTCGGGATACTTCTAAGTCTACTTTCACAATCACCAAACTATTCCTCTTTCACTTCACCTGAAAATGATACTCGAAAACGTCAACAATAATGTTGGTGAGCTCGTAGGTTTGACCTTAAACCCAAAAGTTGTGCCAATACTTCAACAGTGGACAATAGTGCTACATGACAGTGAATATTTATGCATACACTCCAAGACATAGCACCACAGCTAGTCAATCACAATAATCCAAGACATAGCACCACAGCTAGTCAATCACAATAATCTAAGACATAGCACCGCAGCTAGTCAATCATAATATGTCACCTACGCACCTAAAGGGCAATACTAGGTAATGGCGTACCCATCCAATGCAATAATCTCACAAACACTGGTAGGCATACCCATCCATCAAACAAACATGCATTACATAATTATTCACATAGCAGTCATAAGCACATAACTTGTCCCAAAAACAAAACTACATTTCGCACAGATCAATTCAAAATATTTCAAAACACATTTGAGTATCATTTTCCCCCAACGGAAAACCAGTAAAAAGTGGGGCTACGAGAACTCACCTCAAGTAGTCTTTAGCGGCCCAATCTCAATCACACAAGCAAATGCAACGACGCCCGCACACGACCTAGTCCAGTTAATGTCCCAATTTAATCATCCAATTCCAAAACAATCTTTACGTTTGATGCATAGAGTTTAGACGCGTTGTACAATTTCCCAAAACAGTTTTTAGTTTAGTGGTGTGATGGTTGACGACTTAACTCCACAATCGTATCAATCTCATTCCCCGATAATATATACTTATACTATTTAAAGAAAATAGATAAGTAATATTAATAAATATTTATAATTAATAATTATAAATATATCTCGACAAGTCCATTCGGTAACCGTAGTTACCTTAAAATAGTCATTATTTGATTGAAAATGACACGTTTACTCATAATAAACACGTTAGAGAAGTTTCGGGAAAAATTATATTTTTCGTCTTTTAGTGAAAATAAATAAAATAATTAAATATTATTTTATTATTAAAATCAAAAATCATGATTTTAAGAAAATTTGTAAGTATAAACTTTTTACGAAATTTCGACATGACCCGTACGTTTATACAACGTTTTCCAAGGTTTCAATCCTTATTTTCAATAATTTTTCACAATTTCGACACTTTTCGACAAAATTCCAAAAATCACAATCTTTAACACTTACCAATACTTTTCCTCCAAAATATCATTAAATATCTCTTCGTAAATACATCTCCACTTTCAAAAGTCCATCAAAACTCTTATAACTACTAAATATCGCTTATTGGGCCTTAAGGCCCAACAAGGGTCCATTAGGACATTTATAAGTCCAAAATACTATTTATGTCCAAAACCAAGGTCCATTTACATATATAAGTATATACTTATGTGTAGAAGTAATCCGGACCACAATAAGCCCTCCCATTAAGCCGCGACTTAAATAGACTTATTGGGCCGTGAGTCCATAAACTCCAAAATACGTATATTAAGCTTTAAAATAAGCTAATAAGCTATGTATCGTATTTGGTTACTACCATAAGCTTCAAAAATTATCCACAACATACGCCATAACACAAAAATAATCAAAAATCAATTCCCTAGTGACTTTGACAAATGACGTGGCATATAAGCCCTAAATAAGCCAAGAAATAGCTTAAAAATAAGCCCGAATAAGCTATACAAGCATCCTAGCATCATATATTATTCAACCATCACGACCATGACATTAAAACTACAAAAACCCTCTTTTTCCTTTTTACTATTCACGAACCAAACACACCTTTTTATTTATTTCGTTTCCAAAAATCAATTTTCACGACGATCAACTTGTATAACTAACATCTATGCATCAAAATAAACCCAAAAGGACAAACGAAATTTAAATTTAAGGACCTAAACGAAATTTAAATTTGAAAATTTACAAGAAAATCTTCAAACTTGTAGATTTCGACACGAACCGGACAACCCAAAACATTGTTTAAATGGAATAAAATAACCAAACACTAGAATCAACCCCAAATATTTATGTCTTCATGTTTTCTTGATCAATCTTTAAAAATTTATGTGTTTCTTGTTTGTGTTGAGTTCGGCCGAATATACACACACACAAGTGTGTGTGTTTTTGATTTTTTTGAAAATGATAAGAATGAGTGAAAATAGACGGTTGAAAAGAATATAAGTGTCAACCTTGGGACATACTTGCTAAAATTTAGCCATTTTATTCCCTACACTTCCCATAACCGGCCAAGGGATCCTAAGTGTTCTCGGGCCTTTCTTTTTCGTGTCGAAATCACTTAAATACTCGTAAAACTCAACCGTAAAATTTACCCCAAAGTTAATTAGCATTTTTATTCACTTTAAAAATACTTTTCCATTAACCTAGAGTATTTACAAGACATATTTCCACTTTAAAACTTTTCAAAACGTATCTGGACATTAACGGACGTGTCAGACTCATTTTTCGGCATTTCTCAAAATTCACGGGTCAAACCACCGGGAATACAATTAATGCAATAATACATTCCAAAAGGGATTATTAATCACAATAAACCACAATTCATCACAATACTCATAAAAATCACCACCGTCAACACGGTACAAAATCTGAATAAACTAACAAAAGTTAAATAGTCAAAAGACTATTTATGAAATATTCAAAACACAAAAAGGGCAAAGGTTACATTCTACCCCCCTTAAAAGAATTTCGTCCCTGAAATTCAACTACTAACATCACTAAATGCGGGTACTTCAATTTCAACTGATCTTCACGTTCCTACGTGAATTTAGGGCCATGTTTCGAATTCCACCGAACCTTGATGATGGCAATCCTACTACGCTTTAACTTCTTAAACTCTCTTTTCAAAATTTCCACAGGCTCTTCCACAAAATTTAACTTAGCATCCACTCGAATCTCATCCAAAGGCACTTGTAGTGTTGGATCAGCCAAACACTTCTTAAGGTTCGACACGTGGAACGTGTCATGAACATCGTCCAACTCTTCAGGCAAATCTAACCAATATGCCACATGGCCTACCTGTTTAATAATCTTAAAAGGTACTACAAATCTAGGTGCTAACTTCCCTTTCTTCCCAAAGCGTACCACACCTTTCCAAGGTGACACTTTGAGCAAGACATAGTCACCTACACTAAACTCTAGAGGCTTCCTCCTCTTATCAGCTTAACTTTTCTGACGATCACGCGCAGCCTTAAGTCTATCCTTAATCTACGAGATCTTCTCAGTAGTCTCTTGCACTTACTCAGGTCCTATCAATTGACCTTCTCCAACCTTAGCCCACATAATTGGCGAACGACACTTTCTACAATACAATGCCTCAAACGGAGCACATCTCACACTAGCATGATAACTATTGTTATACAAAAACTCAACCAACGGAAGATGAACATCCCAACTTCCTTCGAAGTCTAGGACGCACGCTCTAAACATGTCTTCCAAAGTCTAAATAGTACGCTTACTCTGACCATCAGTCTGAGGGTGATAAGCCGTACTCATGTCTAAACGGGTTCCTAATGCTTCTTGCATTGATTGCTAAAATCTTGATATGAAACATCCATCACGATCCGATATAATCGAGATCAGCAAACCATGTCTAGCAACTATCTAATTCAAATAGAATCTAGCCAACCTTTCCATCTTATAATCCTTACGCATAGGTAGAAAATGAGCAGACTTAGTCAATCGGTCCACAATGACCCAGATTGTGTCATGCCCACTACTAGTCCTAGGCAACTTAGTCACAAAATCCATAGCTATCCCTTCCCATTTCCATATGGGAATCTCAGGTTGTTGGAGCAAGCTAGATGGCCTTTGATGCTTAGCCTTAACCTTCAGACAAGTCAAACATGTACTAACATACTCAGCTATATCCTTTTTCATTCCAGGCCTCCAATACCTATCTCTCAAATCATAATGAATCTTATCAGCTCCTGGGTGTATAGAGTACTTCGACTTATGGGCTTCATCCATTATTAGGGTTCTTACCTTACCCTTCAACGATACCTAAGTTCGATCCAGGTAATACAAAGTTCCATCACTTCTATGTTCTATCATCTCATCTAAACCTTTCTTCAATCCTACAGACTCATCCACAGCCTCCTTCTGAGCCGCTAGTATCCTATCCTTGATACTCGACTGAAGGATCATATTCATAGCTCTAACTCTCTTAGGCTTTACTCTTTCCTTCCTACTTAGGGCATCAGCCACCACATTCGCCTTACTAAAATTGGTTTTGTCGTGTGTGAGTATTGTATATATCTCTATAGTGCAAACTTTCACTAACCAAGATACCGTAAGTAATTAATCACTTAGGAAAGTAATTAATACACGGGTCGTAAATTCCTCGAAGAAGTCGTGAATTGAGATTTGGGAATAATTCGGATTCGAGTTAAGAATGATAAAGGATTTTTGAACTTTTGATTACACTACGAATTATAATAGCACAAAATAAAATCAATTAACTAGCACAAAATTTAAATGCACGAAAAGTAAAAACGCGAGCTAAAACTGAAATTTAAAATCTAAAGCACTACTCTTAACAAACTTAATACCTAAAAATCACAAATTTAAAAAGAAAATTTTAGGAAAAAGAATTGGAATTTTTTAACTATTTTTATATTTTTTATGAATTATTAAAGAAAAATGAATTAACAAAAATAAACTTTTTCTAAAAATTAACACTAAAATTTTACTTTTATTTTTCAAAAATACTAGATTTAAAAAGAAAATTTTCACAAAAAGAATCAAAAATTTTCAAATATTTTTCTATTTTTTATGAATTATTTAAGAAAAAGATATTACTAAAATCTATTTAAATTCCTAGAAAATACAATTTTAACTAGAAAAATAAGGAAAAATTGTTTTTATAAACTAGAAAGGTGCAGAAATCGAATGGCATAAAAAGCCCTAATTTTTATACCATAATTGAAACCTAATTTTATCAATTAAAACTAAACCCTAATTTTATTTAAACTAATATCAAAAATATAAAACTATTTTACTTATCCTAAAAGTCTAGGGTAGAAAGTGTAAAGACTGAAAATAAAGGGTAGGCGGGGTAACTATTGTGAATTTACACTTTAGTACAAACAGGCAACCCTATACTATTGCAAAAATTCAAAACAAACCCTACGATCTAGCTTATTTTTGGCTTATTAAAAATTGAGATTCAGCTAAAACTCAAAACTACAAAGTTATCAAAGAGCTTATTCTAAACAACTTTAATAAAGTCACTTACTACTGTTAACAACAAATCAATGTACATCCTAAAAGAACCATCCTTCTTCTTTACAAACAATACCGGTGCTCCCTAAGGCGATAGGCTTGGTCGAATGAAACCTTTGTCTTGGAGTTCCTTGAGTTGTCCAGACAACTCCTCCAATTCAGAATGTGCCAAATGATTGGGAGACTTTGCTACCGGCATTGCTCTAGGGGTTAACTCAATCGGGAAATCAATTTCCTGAATGGGCAGTAATCCAGATAGATCATCCGGGAATACCTCATGAAAATCTCTAACCACAACAATCTCTTCTTGTTTCTTTTCACTAGCCTTAGCACTCATCAAGAGTCTCGCTTTCTCTTATAGTCTCTCTCCTAATACTCTAAGAACCTTGCCATCCGGTAGTGGTATCCTCACTACCTTTTCATGGCAAATTATTTCAGCCTTATAATTAGACAACCAGTCCATACCTATAATCATATCAAAACTCCCATGTCCAAAAGGTATCCTCATGTCGTTGTCAAAGACTCGACACCTCGTTCTAGTTTACAACCCTTTAATAACAGTATGCAATCTCTACTAGTGCCCGCTAGCTATCTTGATCTATATGCGAAAACTTTAGTCGCTGGGATTCTAAGACGAACAGAGGTATGAAGTAGTGGAAAGATAACTTTAATCGGCACTGAGGCAAATAAGTTAGTGGCAAAATGTCATTTAAGTAATTCGTACCCGTTCACAATGTTTGGATCCTAGCGTGCTCCTCTGCTCCCAACATGACATGCCTTACCCCCTAGCATGGTTCCCTAGGTTTCTACGACCCTGCACCCCGTTATTAGCAGCAACTGATTTGGATGATTTTATTCCGGCCCTTGTGCTCTATTTCAAATCTAGGAAAGCTGACCCTAATTTGGTCGGTAACTACCTCCTCAATAACATGCCCTAAACAGTTGGGTTTTTCAGCATTTACTGTATTCACATTCCGCGTGCACCCTCTATAATCCTTTGCCAATTGACCCGGGCAGTTACAGTTGAAAGCATGTGTTGCAATGCCCTCTCGAGTGATATGTAGGAGTTTACAGTGGTACACCTTGGGCATGTACCAGCGTATTCTCTCTTCTTATAGGTTTACTGTGGTAGCATAAAAAACATTCCCAGTCCTAGTCCTCTTATGTAGCCTTACACCATTCTTATCCTTGCTAGTTTTCCCACATTCCTCTTTTTCAACCTTCTTAATTGATCATTTCTCACAGCTTATCGGTCAGTGCACCAGACAATCTATACTACCTTCTGTATAGTCTTTGGCTTCATTGCTGCCACCATACCACGGATCTGTGGAGCAAGGCCATACATATACCTCTTAATCATCCTAATTTCAGGAGTTACTAAGTGAGGAGTTAACCTTGCCAACTCATGAAACCTATCAGTATACGTAGCATGGCCAGCCCCGACCATGGCGTGATTCCACAACTCAGTTTCCAACTTTTTGATCTCATGACTAGGACAAAACTCTTGTATCATAATAAACTTAAAGTCATTCGATGACATACTTATTACAAATTCCTAGCTTAGTGTGACGAATCTATGAGTTCACCACGTTAAAAGCCTTACCCACATAATGACCAGTAGTGTATTTCACTTTCTTGGTCAACACTGCAACCCACTCATAACATGCAAAGACTCCATTTTTCAATTTAAAGAGTAACAAACTAACAACACCTCCATTCACCAGATTTTTCCTCAGGGTTTAACAAGCTAAGAACTCCTTATATGAACAACCTACCCGGTTGCCATTCACTAACACATTCCCAACGTTCTCCTGAACGTTCTTATTAACCACATTACCATTCTGATTTCCAACATTTCCTCGGTTACTAACCTGAGCTAGCATGGCGGGTAAGAGGTTCTGAAATTGTTAGGCAATGATCATTGAGAATTCGGGTGCTCCCATGGGCTCCATTACATTTACCTATTGACTCCCTTACACCACCATTAGCTACCATATCTTGGTATTTCCTTGACCATTTCAAATCAACAACAGATCACTTAGACCTTCCTAGGTCTTCTACCCCTTCTACCTCTACCAACCCGTACACTCGTTCCTCCTCCTAATGATTCGGCAGTAGGCCGGCCAGCACTTTAGGTCCTCATCCTTGGCGGCATTATCTATACGAGGGAGAACATGGGCAATGTTAGGTAGGAAGGAAGACTCGCATATATATAGAATATCTTACTATATATATAACTATACACATAACACCACCTTACAGTGTCAACATCGATTTGTGTAAACAAACATTACTAAGTTTGGTGAGTTGTGATTCGCTTATAACTAGTTGGCCACCGTCTTATATTTCGCATCCTTGCCCCGTAATTCAATATTGAGCTACCATTTCATTGTCTGACTAACTAAGCTACCTCAATCCGTGAACACACGAAAGCAAATAGAAGCGGAACACCGCGCACATAGATCCTATACGCAACTAAACGACGGATCTTAGGTTATAGTCTAGGCCAATCCACCTAGTTTTCTATAACCATGACTCTGATTACTAATCTGTCACACCCTAACAATGGCAGAAACTCGATAATGCAACATAATGATCAATCATAACACAATATACAAAATAGAGAAAACTACATTGCATAAGCTTCAAGTGCTATAAAGACCATCAACCTCGACCAACCTCGAGTGATGTCCCAAAGCGTAACTAAAATCCATAATCTCTTACAATTATTCAAATGCGCACATAGGGATCCATAATCCAAACTTAATCCAAAACATACAAATACTAGAATCAAACAACAAGCAAGCAAGACTTCACATGAAAATCCACTCAGGATACTTCTAAGTCTGCTAACACAATCACCAAACTATTCTTCTTTCACTTCACCTGAAATGGATAATCGTAATGGTCATCAATATGTTGGTTGAGCTCGTAGGTTTGACCTTAAACCCAAAAGTTGTGCCAATATTTCAATAGTGGACAATAGTGCTATATAACTATGTTCATTGAATTACTGTTTCATTGATAATTCTTCTTAATATTAAAGATTAGATTCCGCATAATCTTTAATACATTCAAACACAGTTTATACTATAGTTGTGTTAGATTTATCTAATATAACTAAATCTTAAACAAGCTTAAGGAATTCGATCTATTGAAGTGGGATCAACACAAACAATCATGCAACACATAATATTTACATAGCAGTCATAAGCACATATCTTGTCCCAAAAACAAAACCACATTTCGCATAGATCAATTCAAAATATTTCAAAACACATGTGAGTATCATTTCCCCCCAACGGAATAGACAGTAAAAATGGGGCTACAAGAACTCACCTCAAACAAGTCTTTAGCAACCAAATCTCAATCACACAAGCAAATGCAACGACGCCCGCACACGACCTAGTCCAGTTAATGTCCCAATTTAATCATCAAATTCCAAAACAATCTTCATGTTTGATGCATAGAGTTTAGACGCGTTGTACAATTACCCAAAACAATTTAGTGGTGTGATGGTTGACGACATATCTCCACAATCATATCAATCTCATTACTCGATAATACATACTTATACTATTTAGAGAAAATAGATAAGTAATATAAGTAAATATTTATAACTAATAATTATAAATATATCTCGACAAGTCCATTCGGTAACCTTAGTCACTTCAAAATAATCATAGTACGGTTGAAAATGAAA
The DNA here is from genome assembly GCA_026074375.1 of Tanacetum coccineum. Lineage (NCBI taxonomy): Eukaryota > Viridiplantae > Streptophyta > Magnoliopsida > Asterales > Asteraceae > Tanacetum > Tanacetum coccineum. The sequence goes on from BQNB010060194.1 coordinate 31,086, forward strand.
CGTTTTCTCATAATAAACATATCTGAGAAGTTTCGTGAAAAATTATATTTTTTGTCTTTTAGTGAATTTATTAAATAAATAAAATAATTAAATAATATTTTATTATTTAAAATCAAAAATCATGTTTTTAGGAAAATTTCTAAGTATAAACTTTTTACGAAATTTTGACATGACCCGTACGCACATACAACATTTTCCAAGGTTTCAAACCTTATTTTCAACGCTTTTTAAAAATTTGACACTTTTCGACAAAATTCCAAAAATCTCAATCTTTAACGTTTACTAAACGTTTTTCCCAAAATATCATTCAATATCACTTTGTAAACACATTTTCACTTTCAAAAGTCCAACAAACTCTCTAACTTACTAAAATATCGCTTATTGGGCTTTAAGGGCCAAACAAGGGTCCATTAAGCTATTTTTAAGTCCGAAATACGATCCAGTCTAAAAATCAAGTTCTGTTACCATATATAAAATTCGACCACAATAAGCTCCTCCATTAAGCCACAACTTAAATAGACTTATTGGGCCGTGAGATCCCATATGCTCAAAAAATATCGTATATTAAGCTGAAAAATAAGCTAGTAAGGCTACGTATCGCATTTGGTTATACAATATGCCCTGAAAATGGTCTACAAACATACGCCATAACACAAAATAGTCAAAATCACTATTCCTAATTGATTTTGACGGAAATTTCGACTGGCTTATAAGCCCAAATTAAGCAAGGAAATTGCTTTAAAATAAGCCGAAAAAGCTATACAAGTACTATTAAAAATAAGCTATCTAGCAATATTTATTATTCAACCATCACGACCTTAAATCAAAATAAAAAAACCCTCTTTTTCCTTTTTACCATACTCGAACCAAACACCACCTTTTTATTCATTTCGCTTCCAGAAATCGATTTTCACATAAGTATCAACTTTGTCAAACTAACATCTATGCATCAAAATAAACCAAAAAGGACAAACAAAATTTAAATTTGAAAACTTACAAGAAAATCTTCAAATTTGTACTTTTTGACATGAACCGGACAACCCATACGTTGTCTAAATGAATACCCAAATACTCGTATCAACCCGTAATATCACGTTTTCGATCAAAGTTGAAAATTTTATGGTGTATTGGTGGTGGTTTAGGGGCGGACGAACACACACACACACACACACACACACACTTGAGTGTGTGTTTTATTTTTTGTAAATGAAATGGATTATGATCAAATATTTCTAGTGGAAAGCATATAAATGTACCACTCCAAGACAAGTTAGCTAAAATTAAGCCATTTTGTTCCCCTCTTTGACTTCTTGACCGGCCATGGATCCAAGGTGGTCTCGGGCCTTTCTTTTCGTGTCGGAATCACTTAAATACTCGTAAAAGTCAACCGTAAAATTTACCCCAAAGTTAATTAGCATTTTTATTCACTTTAAAAATACTTTTCCATTAACCTAGAGTATTTACACGACATATTTCACTTTAAACCTTTTCAAAACTCATCTGGACATTAACGGACGTGTCGGACTTGTTTTTCGGCATTTCTCAAAATTCACGGGTCAAACCACCCGGAATACAATTAACGCAATAATACCTTCCAAAAGGGATTATTAATCACAATAAACCATAATTCATCACAATACTCATAAAAATCACCACCGTCAACACGGTACAAAATCTGAATAAACTGACAAAAGTCAAATAGTCAAAGTACTATTTATGAAATATTCAGAACACAAAAAGGGCAAAGGTTACATAAGAACATAGTTTATAAGATGGTATTTTACTAGATGATAGTCAAATAGTTTACTACAATAGTAAAGTAGTTTTTGAAGCGATAGTAAAATAGTTTATAAAATGAGGGTTTATTAACCGATAGTAAGATAAATTATTAATGATAGTAAGACAGTTTATTAACGATAGTGGAAATAGTTAATAAAGCGATTGTGGAATAGTTTATAAGATGTTAGTTCATTTGACGATAGTAAGATAATGATTAGTAAAGTAGTTTATCATGGGGTACTGAAATGGTTTATAATGTAGTTGTAAAAATGTTTGAAGGGTTATAATAGTTTAGGGAGTGGCTAACATAAATAAATAGAGAATTAAAGTAAAATCGACAAAGTTTTCATGGCACATAAGTTTGATAGATAATTTAAATCATCCACGCGTACAACAAAATTCAAAAGAAAGTACAACACAAATTCCTATAGGAAATAGAGTCTAAGAAAATTCCTGCTTAGGTTTCACTAGGTAATACGGGAAGATCTCTCCCTAAACATTAACATTATTTGCCATGACACTAGAGTCTCTTTAAGTTTTTCCTTTCCATTGCTTGTTCACTTGGTTCTGGTTCTTCCTTTTTGGACAATCACTCTTGTAATGTCTTAGCCTTTCACACTTATAACAGGTAACATCAGCTTACTGTTTTGCCATTGAGGGCCTCTGTTTTGCTCTCGGGACTGGGTACAATCTCTAGTTTGATGACCAACCCGCTAGCAATTGCTACATTTTGCCGCACATGGGCTAGTTTGGTGAAACTTGCACTTGTTACACAATGGTAGATTTCCAACATAGCCTTTCTTGTTGCTTGGCTCGACAGTCACCTTTGCCCTTTGTTTTGGCTAGAACTTCCACCGTGGTCACCTTCCCACTTCCTCTTGTTGCTAGCATTATTTGCTACATTGTCTTTCTGCTGTTCGATCCGGTTCATTAAGTCGCGGGCCAAGCAGGTCTTTGCCTCGTAGATAGCAATCGTCTAGATAGCATTAGCCACTCGTTGTGCTATAATTTGCTCGATTTCTGCAAAAACTCATCCCTTGATTTGTAGTTGTCATTGTTTCCTTAAAATCACAAGGAATAAAATATATAGTAAGATTTCATCCAAGATAAAATCATGACACGCAATGAGCACACATATATGTAAAGTGAGACCACGACACGCAGAGGTATAAGATAAAAACAACCATGGCATAAATAAATCAACGTCATAAAATAGCATAATCATAACCAACAACGTAGGTTAATACTTAATACATCGTTTTATATGAATAAAAGAGTATAAGTTTTTCATTAACGCTACCAACCGAGTAATACTCAAGTTTAGTAGGATATAATCCAAAAGAAGCTACAAATGACGCTAATATATCTATGTATGGACCAAGGTGCCTCTCAAGATCCCAGAAGCTAGCCTCTATGTCATGCGCTCGACTCTGTAGCTCAGCCATCTCAATTCTGTCGGTCACCCAAAACTCCAGTAACTCTTTAACTTCCTATTCAGCATACTCTGCTCGAAGCTATGACATTGTTAACCTGCCTCTCGCAATCCTAAGTGACTCTCGAGTAACAACATCGTGCTGCTCTAATGATCCAGCTCTAGCACGAAGGTTCATCGTCTTCTGTATGGCAGATGCCAAACTAGCATGCAAGGTCTTTATGTCATCCCCAACTGACTCAATATGCTCTTGTGGTGGTGGTACTACTATTGGTGGTGATGGTGATACTAATGATGGTAGTGATGGTGAGGGCGATCTGGATCTCTTACAAGATGAGGATGGTAAAAGTGATGGTGGTGGTGAAGATGATGATGTCAAGAGTGATGGTGGTGATGATAATGATGGTATCTCTGATGGAAGTAGTGGATGACAGGTGGATGGTGATGTAGTTCCCCATCGATCCTTGGCTGCTCTGTAGCCTAGTGGCATCGAGATCTCCTTTCCCGATCGACGGGCAAAGGCAGGGCTAGTAGGTAGGGATAGGGTAGGTGGTGGATGAGCAATTGACGTCGAAGCAATCTGGGTGTAGAGTGACTTATTAGTCTTACTCAGATCCTCGTCTGATGAGTCGTTATTAGAATCCAGTGGATAGACATACAAAGCCGGTGTGCGATCTGGTGATGGTGGTGCAGGTCTAACGGGTAAGGTAGTAATCTCATCGTCAAAATCAGATATGAGGACAAACGAAGCAAATACTCTGGCACGTGGTGTGGTAGCAGGAAAAGGTGTGGGATGAGGTGTGGTCATAGTGTTGTGACAATCCAAGGTTTTATATAAGTATAGTATATAAGACAAGTGTAAAAATATACGTAAGATAAGGTAAGCACGTATATAAATCATGTAAACACATAGTGTAAGCAAATAGTGTGGATGCGCATTAATTTTTTTTATGTGATGCAATGTTTATGAAAACGGTTATAGTCTAGGTAAGACATGCAACCTAGTTCTTTATAACCTTGGCTCTAGATACCAATCTGTAACACCCCCAAAATGTGTCACGGCAGAATAGTAACCGGGGGCATTACTTCATAATACAATAGCACAAGATATAAGAGAACGACCTCTAAATGAGTTGTTTGAAAGGTACCCTCGTTGATTTGATTGAAATAAATAAGTTATAACATTTGTCCTAATAGTTTGCATTAAAATGAAAGTTCCAAAAATAGTACAACGAGGAATGATAGTTTGCATGTATATAGAATTCCATGAATGTATTCTTGAAAAGTTTAGACACCATTGCACATCAAGTACGTCAAGCAGCTTATTCACCTGAGAAATACATGCTTAAAAGTGTCAACATAAAGTTGGTGAGTTCATAGGTTTATGTATGTATAAATGTAGGACCTCAAGAATTCAATGTGTGAAATAATGTATCCCATATAAAATCACAAAATGTAATTACGATTGCACTAAGCTCATGACACTGAAGCTACAACTATGTATGTGTGCATATTAATGCAATAATATACCTGTGTAGAAGTTTAACCCGCAACGTCCAAAATCCGATATGCTAAGCGTTCATTAGTTCGGTCGTCTAAAGCTAGTAAGCATGACTTACCCAAACGAGGATGCCAATCCTAAATAGATCTATTTATAACACATGAACTTACTCTAAGTAATTAATAGTTCATGATACTGGGCATAATGGGTTATCGCTACTTAGGCAACTCGTAACATGTTTAAAAGAGTACTCGCGTCCAAATATAAAACAAAGCATACCCCAAGATTTGTAAAGTATTGTTAAACAAGTAAAGTGGGGCTATAAACTTACCTCGTGTAATGGAATTGATTTGAATAATAAAAAATGAAAGTCGTCACAAATAACCGTTATGCAACCTAATTATTTATAGGTCGGATAAGAATAACGTACTTGAAATAAATAAAATAATGATTTGGTTGAAATAAATACGTTATAACATTTGTCCCAATGATTTGCATCAAAATGAAAGACTTAAATTAGTACAACGAGGAATTATAGTTTGTATGCATCAAAATGAAAGACTTAAATTAAATTAGTACAACTAGTTTAAGTATTTAACTAGTTCATGTAATATACCAAAATAAATGCTTTCTAATGTTCTAACATGTTTGTAAATTAGTTTCATCAATGTGTAAGTATTTACTTGTTTATATATAAATCTTAGTTTTTTTGTAAACTTGTTAAAATACAAAACTAAGTAATGATATAATTTGAAATATATGATATTCATATGAAAGTAAACAAAATGAAAGTATGAAGAAAATAGTATGAACCTTGAATGAAGATGGTGATGATATGAACACAATACTAACTTAAATCAAACCCCAATTTGTTTGATACTAACTTATACCCTTAAAACACTTGAGATTTTCCTTGCTAAAAATCAAAACTCCAAATGTATATGTTTCTTAGTTTATGGCTGGTTGCAAGCAAGAGTGAAAGAGAGGTTTTGTGTGTTTTGATCTTGTGAATTATTAAGTGTATGTTACTTCCTTTAATATTAAACATAAGCATGGCTTTTACATTTGTTTATTGTTTTCGGGACAATTTAGGATGTAACTACATATTTGCATGTATGTTGGCGTAGGTAGACAAGCCAAAAAAGAAAGGAGACAATTGAGTGGCTTATGTACAAGGGATAATAGCTCATGTGATAATATAGTGTATAAGCAAAATAATATAATAAG